>CAWVNZ010002780.1:0-38199 GCA_963930735.1 Dioctria linearis | reverse complement strand
GAACTAATCCAATATCATTGATATTCAACATTTTATTTATTTATTTAAAACTCCATCAAAGATCTGATTACTGAGTTCACAAAAGTTAAATATAACAATAATAATGACAAGAGTATACTTATTAATTTACTTATTTATTTATTTCCTGTCCTACAGATACAGAGTACCTTACAGACTAAGCCTTAAGAATAAACTACGAACAACTATGTAGATTCTGCAATTCAAAAATACAACTTTTAAATTTCTCTCTAGGCAGATCAGTATCAGTATAATATGTATGTTCAGTCCCACGTAACTGAACATTACTCCCTCGTTGAATCAGCTAGTTTCTTCCCTAAAAATAAACAAAAAGGAATCCACAAAGAATCAAATTCCCAGTGGAAAGAATTCAGAATACAAACCTAATTAATTACCAAAAAATACTCCGCAAATTGCCTCCAAACAACCCAAAGGTCCCACGATGACTTTACAATCTAAAAATAACAAAATAGTATTAACCAAATAACTAAAATCAATATAATTAAACAAAAACTTACCCGAAAATACACGAGGTTTCATGTATATACACAGTTGACATGTCATCACTTTGACATTACGTCAACCAGATGCTCTCGTAGCAGCAACTGGTATAAAACGTCGCTATGGCAACGCCATGAGGAGTATATCAACATCAGAAGGTGGCGAACGATAGCAAAAGCACCCCTTTCCAAATCAGAAGTTGATCTGATTAAGTCCTAAGCCTTGGAGTTTGTTCTGACCAAAATCCTTATCCTAACCAGAAGTTAATTCTGACATTCCTTATAGAAGTTAATTCTACGCCAATAAATTGAGGTTGACTCAAATCCTAATACAGAAGTTTAATTCTGGACGTCATAAATATTTGAGGTTGACTCAATCCCAAAAACGGAAGTTGATTCTGGTTGAACAGATATTTGAGGTTAACTCAATCCTACACACAGCAGTTAATTCTGGCCGTCCTACAATCTTGCGGTTGACTCAATCCATAAAACAGAAGTTCATTCTGCTATCACAAATATTTGAGGTTGACTAAATTCTGAAACAGAAGTTAATACTGTCCAAATAAATATTTGAGGTATAACTCAAGTATACGTCGGCTAGGAGTTGATCCTAAGGATCGCAAAGTGACGTTAACTCAAGCAATCTCACACAGGAGTTAATCCGAAGGTTTAGACCATATACAAAGGTTGGTCTAGATTTGTTTCCAGAGGTTAGCTCTGCACTAAATATATTCAGAAGCTAATTCTGATCAAGGTAGAAGGAATTTCCTTCCCACACGTAGCAGTACTCAGATTGCTGCAAACATAAAAACCGCACAAGACTCAACGTCGCAAGTGCCATCATTACGATCTCAGACGTAGCAATATTCCGGTCAATCAAAAAGGTACGCACATTATAAACATCATCAGTGCTGCCTTCATGCCCTCAACGTACCAACATGACAAAAACTGCACACTAAAGGCAGAATAATGGTTACGTTCATCAACTTCACTTATAGCAACCCTACAAGTTGTTATAATCGTGAAATAATACATTCTGTATTATATCTCGACTGCTCTCACACAGCAACTCAATCAAAGAACTTCACAACTGCCCTCACGTAGCAGTTTCGAGTGAAACAGTTTAACTCTCAAAATCAGACAAATTTAGTTACTCTCACTACAACTGTCTCGTGCCTACTCATCTACCAAACTCTTTTTCTTCATTACAGGAGTAAGAAAAAGGGAGCAACACAGCACGAACCAGAACCACACCGACATTTTTTTCTTTTAAAGAGCAACGCGGCAAACCACAGTGACGCCGACATTTCTTTGCATTGGATTTTAATGAATTTGTTTTTTTTTTATTGATGTTTTATTTAGACATTAAGTTTTATTGAATTTGTGAATTTCTAAATAGTATTAAGTCTGAGATGAAAGTAATTGTAATATAGATTTGTAAGAAGCTTGAATTAAGCATCATATAGAAAAATAAAATTTTATACTTTGAATTAAAAACTGAGTTATCCATAAAACCGGCACACATTCACATACAGTTCACTTATGGAGAATTTTCAATGTACATTTGTTAAATTGTATAACAAAATTAGTGATAGGTTCATTATAACCGTAATTGGTTCTATGAAATGGTACTTGCAGAAAATGACGTGGTCTTATAAGCCTTTCGCGCACCGAGAGGTGGTACGAACGGGACCGGTCCCCCTCCAGAATGTCAGTTTTTTGAACATAATTTACAAATTGCGTATAAAATGTGGTCTGTATCTTATTACAAAGTCCGATAAAATAAAACCTTTTTGTCTACAATAGCAGTCCTTAAGTGCTCAGATGGGTGCAGGACGCGACTTTAAAGCCCTATTTTTCAGGTCAGACTCGTTAGGTCTTGTGACACCTATGCCCCCCCCCCCCAAAGCCAAATGCTGGGTGCGTTACTGTGTACAAGCAACTTCTCTTCTGAAGTCCAGCTTGGATAAACCTAACAGCGAGCAGCGTATATCATACGAAGGCATGTTATGCCTCCAATAAGGGTGTTTACCTAGCGCCAGTCCTTATGAATGACTTTTGTACTGCTTCGATACGGTTTATATGTACTTTATAGGATGCACACCAAATAATGGGGGCGTATTCCACTATGGATCTTATCAATGAATAAAAAAGAGCTATCAAGGAGTGAGGATCCTTTAATTCCTTTGTGTTACGTCTTATAAAGCCTAACATCATAAAAGATTTAGAAATAATATATTAAATATGACTAATGAAAGATAACTTAGAACCGAAAATGACACCTAGATCTTTAGTTTCCGCTACTCTGGCAACACATGAAGCTCCAATTTTTTAATCGAAGACTATTGGTGTTGATTTTCGGTAAAAGGACATTACTTTACATTTAGAAACATTTAGAGACAAGTTATTCTCTGAGCACCATCTACCAAGGGCATTTAGATCGTTTAGAAGAAATAGGCAATCGATTATAGAATTTATTTTCACAAATAATTTCAAGTAATCTGCAAACAATAAACATTCTGCAAAGCAAAAAATATTAACAATGTCGTTGATAAATAGCAAAAATAGAAGTGGATCAAGGTGACTACCCTGAGGAACGCCCGAATTTACATCGATGACTTTTGACAATTTATTGCTCGTTTTAATATATTGCCTACGATTTGATAAAAAAGAGGAAATCCATGTGAGAATGTTATATTTAAAGCCAAGACTCATAAGCTTATTAAATAAAAGATTAATATCAACACGATCAAAAGCTTTCGAAAAGTCGGTATATATCGAATCGACCTGGGCATGCTCTTCAATAGAATTAATAGCATAATTTCAAAAAATTGCATGATTTGTACATGTTGACCTACCTGAGATAATTCCATGCTGATTCGAAGAAATAAATTCCTTTACTATAAATGAAATTTTAGAGTTGACTATAAAATCCATCAATTTTGGGATGTTATTCATAATAGATACAGCCCGATGGTTTATTACCAAATTTTTTGATCCAGATTTGTGGATAGGAGTTATATAGATGTCTTCCATGCATCCAAAAAGCATCCGGAACTAACTGACGAATTAAATAAGACTGAAAGTGGATAACAAAGAGATGATAAGTAATTTTTAAGTAAATTAGTACATATGTTATCCATATCAGGCTTTGTACTTGAGCCTAAATTATTTATAGCAGACTGAACATCCTCTTTATCTATCGAAGTATTGCCAACGTTAATTGGGGCGTTAGTGCAAAAATCCAATGTTGGAAAGTAACCATCACTACGATTCACACAATAAACTGTTTCAAAGTAATCTGCGAACATGGTACAGCTAGATATAATATCATGAGATTTTTAATTATTATATTCCAGTACTTTAGGAAATCCGGTTGACTTACGTTTACCATTAATATAGTGCCAAAAATCCTTGCTATTTAACTTGATCTTAGATTCAATAGACCATAGATACTGCTTGTACAAAAACCTATGACGAAACTCAAATTTCTCAAATGCCTAAAATTATTTAAATCATCGGAGCTACCTGGGGTCTGTTCTCGTCGGCGACTGCAGTCGACTTTAGTCAAAAAGACTGCAGTCAAATTAACTCGGCCTAGAGAATGTGTGAGTAAACGTCAAAGAGGTAAAAAAGGAAATGGACGCCAGACGAGAAACTTGTGCTTCGATTATTAATTATTCGTTTAAGCTTCCTCGTAATCTACAAATAAGAAAACGCCAAAATTAAAATCTTTTTTGAGATTTGTTACATTTTTAGGTCTTATCTGATTCATCGATCACCATACAATTGTTATCATCCATTTCCATTTTGAAAAACTTTCATATTTTCCGCGCGAGTTAACTTACTTCCATCTCAGGTGCACGAAGTTAAATGACTCACACTTGGCCGATTTTTTTTAGATACATTTGTGGCGTTCTATCGAAAAAGATAGGACAGAGGGGGGGGGGGGGGTGGGGGGGTCACTGCCTCACTAGTGGTTATTTAAAAATGAGGTCTATGGGGTATCAAATTAAAAAGGGAAAAGAGTGTTATCGAGTAGCGGGCTACGTTTTTTGATCATGTTAACTTCATATGAATGATTTTACTGTAAAAAAGATCTTTTGGCACTTGGGTCATATACACCATTTTTCTTTACTCTGCATATATTTTTCCTATTCTTTCTTTCGTATTCATTAGCGGTATGTTGTACGTTTCTGCTTGCGTGGAAAACACGAGATTAATGCAAAGCCATTTTTCTACCCGTCGTCCGTCCGTTCGTCTGTCCGTCCTCACGATAACTAAAAACGCATTTACCTATTGAGCTGACATTTTGCATATGGTCCATATATGGGATAAATGCGGCAACTCCTTCGTAGGCCATAAAGAATTCGTTTTTCACTAGGATATTTAGACACCACCTGAAAACGCGTCAACGTTGAGAGCTAAAATTTTGTAAATAGTGTTTTCATAAAAATAGTATAAATAATTTTAACAGTGAAAAAGCTAGAATTGGTCTAAGACCAATTCCTATGATACCCTATAAGAATGCCCGTATAAATTTTCGTATGCAAATTTGATTTTTGGAGTGGTTTTTCTTCGGACAGAAAAAATGATTATACCCCATTTTATTGGATTTCTTATTCTGAAGAAGTTTTTAGTACAATTAAAATATCTTGGATGATCATTTCCACAGTTTATATAAAAAAAACCTAAATTTTTATATGGCAATGCCAAAAAGGGGCTACCCGATTTAATCCATTTTTGAAATTTTATTTGCTATTACTACAAAAACACCATGGATCAAATTTCAGCTCTCTATGTCAACGCGTTCCCTGGCAGTGTCGAAATATATAGTGGAAAAAGAAATTTTCTAATGCAAACCCAACGAAGAAGCTGCCCAATTTTTCTCATTTTCGAACTTAATTTTACTTTTTTTTTAAAGTTCGTGCTGCCCAATTTTTCTCATTTTCGAACTTAATTTTACTTTTTTTTAAAGTTCGTGTACAAAATTTCAGCGCACAGACGGACAGATGGACGTACGGACGGGCATCCAAAAATGAAAATAGCTTTTAAATATTATGCGTGGGTGTCCAATGCATTTTGGTTTACCATTATTTCGAGGTGTTACAAATGTCGTGGCAAACTTAGAGTACCCTTTAGATTTTTATCTGGGGTATAAAAAATGGACCCATTCTTTGTATTGCCGTATAAAGATTTCGGATTTAAACGTACATATACTGTGAAAACGATAGTCCTAAAAGGTTTTGAAGTACTTAAAAGTTCCGCAGAATTTGAAATCCTATTAAATTGGTTATAAGCAGTTTTTCTGTCCTACGAACCGTTCTGGAAATATATGCGAAAATCAACTTTATAAATCAAATTTGCACAGATGGGTCCATACGAAATGCCATACGGTAAATCATCTAGGTTATCACAGGAATTGGTCTTAGACCAATTCTAGCTTTTTTACTTGTTTCATTCAAAAATCGGCCATTTTCCATTTTAAAATGACTGGTTTCCTTTCTTTTCGAGTTATTTTCGAAACTATTTATCGGATTTAAAAACAAATTAGGTATGTGATTGGCGGCAAAATGTAGATGTGATTTCATTCTACATACAAGCCTTAACGTTTATATTTAAAAAGTAATAGAGTTTCTTCTGTGGTGGAAGAGCTTTTCGCATATACATATACGCGACGCAAAACACATAAAAGTTACATTCATGTACATATACATATATAATAAATTTTAGGCTCAATCCTGCAGCAGGAACGTGTTATTATTGGGTATTGTGCCTGTTTCATACATATAATTGTACATGATTGATTCAAGCATGGCACAAATCACTAAGTATTTTTTTCCGTCCCTTAGTTCGAAACGTGTGCAGCCAATAGAAGGCGCGTTCATTGCAGGAATACACATTTTTTTTAGTATCAAGGCAGAGATCAGACTTCAGTGGATTGATACACAGTTTGAAACTAAGACTAAAAAAGTTGTTAAATTATTCCATTTTGGAGAGCTGAAATATTATTAAAATTTGTTCTCTCTTAATTGAATTCAAAGGACTTCTAATTGATCACTATAAAGAGATGCCCTGTTCGTACTCCTTTCGTTTATTCTCTGTGCATACTTTAAGGTTTGAAGAGTTTTTAATTTTCAATACTAAAAAAATACAAGGTCAATGAAAGAAACTTTTGTGGAAATTCAAAACCTTGCACTAATTTATTGCAACAGTTTTCTACAACGAACTCATTTATTTTTATATGCTAAGCACGTTGAATCTGCAAGTAGGTCCTTATTAACTCAAACCCAACTGAAAACGAAAAAACAGTAGATATAGTACTTCGTTGGCTCCAGCAGATGAAGTTTCGCATCAACTTTTACTCTCGTAATTTCCAAGAACCCAAAAAAATGTTTTTTTTTTTGCGTCGCTGTAATATACAAGAGCCCAGAAACTCAGACATGAAAATTTCAACCGAAAAAATGTCAAGGTAAAAGCAGCTTCTCCTGAGCCTTTCCTCATTATCATATTCACAAATAAAACAATGACGTTGATTGTTTTTTTAACCCCAAGCGACCTTAAGTTTCCAACCACTTAAATTAAGGCCACTCGGGCATTTTTTGGAACGAGATTACCTCATTTGGGTGGGGTGCTAGATAGAGGAATAATTCAGCTTCTACTGAATTAATTTTAGATGTCGACAGTACGATAGCAGGGAGGAATAACTAAAAAAAAAAAAAAACAAAACAGAGAAGTTCAGCTGTCAAAGCAATTTTCACTAATTGTAAATTAGCATTATATGTGTGTCTGATATAATGGTAAGACAACAGCTGTAAAGTAAATGCATTTTAATGGTGGACTTCTACATAAGGAGGAAAATCTCATTGGAAACTTAGCATTCACTAAAATAATAACAATTGACGTATTGTATTAGCATTCTGGCAGTTCATTGGTCGACATCGACCTTCTCTAACTGCAATTTGATTTTCATCATTTATTCATTAAATCTGTCCTCGACTCCAATTGTGCCTATTCCTTTGTCTTGGTTGAGATATACCCACTGAAGTGAAGTTTATCGATGACGAGGTCAATAAGCAACATAATGTTGAATTCGATTATATGATGTACATAAATGGCATTGAACGGCGAAGATTGGGACACTTTATGTCGATTGATATTTTATTATCGGAATTGTGATTTGACATTTTTTTTTAATATCCTTCATATCAAAGAAAATGAGGAGCTTTTGTGAAGTTCATGTCGATTTTTAAATATTGCTCAGACCCAATGTGGGCTCAATCATAAAATAAGGGGGCGCCAGTTTAATAAATAACAAGACTGGATATTTCAAAATGCCAAAAATTCAATAATTTTTTTATCACAAATATTTCTTTAACAATCTTACGATTTATACAAACTTACCCATTTAAATTCACTCAATAATTCACAAAATGTATTAACTAATTCTAACTACCTCTACTCCTAATTAACAAAATACGCACTAATTCAATTGTTACTTCTAATAAACTCAACAGACAATTTTTATTAATTCGGCATTCAAATGTATAATGTTACGGTTCTAGGCCTCCACTGGTGATTTTACTCAATAATCTGTGGATCAGAAAGAAAAAAAGTGAATTTTAATTAAATAAGAAAAAGGTGAGGTTAGGTTGATAGAATGAGCATCATAGAACTGCTCAAACGTACCGTTGCTGGGTTCAAAGGACTCTCAATATAGCATACTGAAAATAGTGAAATTTTAATAAATTATTTTTAGCAAAGGGGTTAGTAAATTGGGATTAAAATACTTGCCGTAGTTTTTGGTTAAGCAAGACAATCCGGCGTGTGTGTGTGCCCCTGTGTGCCGAGTTGTGGGCGTGTGTGTGTGTATGGCTGTCTCACAGGCCCCGGTGCGACCTCCTCCTTCACCCCTCATCTACCTCACCAAGCATTCGGTTATGCGGTTGGCGTTACACTAGTGGTGTAAAGGCTTGTAGCTTTTCATGAAGTGACTAAAAATTTCAGAGACACAATGTAAAATGTCATTAAAAGCAAACTGTTACACCATCTGCCTATATTTCATGAAGTGCCTAGACTTTTCCTGAAATTCTAAATTACATCAAGTGCCTACGACATATGGGAATTTCTCCACTATCTGAAAAATTGGTGTACCAGCCAAATTTTGCATCAAATATGTTCTTTTCTCTTAAAATATTATTACAAAGGAAAGCTTATTAATGATTCTAGCCAAGCAACGGTGCATAAAGTTAAAATTAAAAAGGAATATTTTACTATCTCTTTCTAAACACACAAAAACACAGTCCGCTGTTGTATCCCTAGTTCTAAATCGCGGCCGAGGTAAGTCTTCTTAAAGTTATTTAATTAATAAACCATGTTATACAGAGTGCGGCAAAAAGATCTGACGATTTTCGGTGTGGTACTGTTGGGCGAGTAGGTGGTGGGGAGTAGTGGGGATAGGCGAGTTCCAGAGCCCACACGTGAATATTTTTAATAGCCATGGAGCAGTGGTCGGGTGGTCGAGAGGTTTTTTAAAAGTGACTACCCCTGCGTTGCTGCTCAGCGGCAGTTCCGTGGACGTTTTAATGTGGGTCCAAGACGAAGAGTCCCAATACATAACATAATTCTGCTATGAGTGAGTAACTTCAGAGATACCGGTTCAACGTTAAAACGAAAGTCTACGGGCCGTCCAAGGTCAGCCCGGACGCCAGAGAATATCGATCGAGTAAGAGAAGCTGTGAAAGCCAGCCCTTGGTGGCCAGCCCTTTAACAAGCTGCTGCTGTGCACATATATGACCGCTCGCTAAGACGAATATTGCGTTTCGATCTGCATTTCCACCCATATAAAATTGGAATTGTCCAGCAGTTAAAGCCTAGCGACTAAACAAATCGGAAAGTATTTGGTGACCGACGAGGCACATTTCCATCTTGACGGTTATGTAAACAAACAGAACTGTCGATATTGGTCGGCTACAAATCCTGAAGAACTGCATGAACGTACTCTGCATAGTCCTGAGGTTGTGTGGTGTGCTGCAACAAAAAGTCGTGTCATTAGGCCATACTTCTTTGAAGAAGGTGGTTGAACCATTACGGTCAATTCTCAAATTTATCTGTTGATGTTGAAGCACTTCCTAATCCCTGAAATTCAGAGAAATCGTTAGTGCACTGGAGGCTATGTTTGAGAATACTTGCGAGACAGTCCACTGATGAGTAGGTTTACACTTTATTTTTGTGGATGAACAATAAATTTTTGCATTTTTGTTAATCAACGGTAATAGATACTATATTGCCATATAAATTGATAATAGTTTAGTAGTATATTTGTAGCTTTCTAAATTTTCGCGAAATTTCACAGTCCACTGTCAAAGAACGAGACAGGGGACTGTCGGCACTTCCAGGGGACTCACAAAATTATGATTTTTTAAAGATGATGCTGCATGATGCCCAAAACAAGACAAGAAATCTTACAAAGAAAAAGAGACCCTGAACGTCTGAGATATCACGAAGGAAAAAGAGTGCCTAAAATATAAAAGAAACAAAGAGAAGGGATCAGGAAAACTAGTGAAAGATGTATCCACGTGAAAACAGAGTTATGTAAAAGAAATGGAAGGAGTATTGTGCCAAATACACCAAATTCTAAAGTAGAAATGATTTATGAGCCTGAACTACCTCCTCAGAAAAGTCCTGCAATTAATAGAATATCTGGGAAGAGAAAGAGGCGTGCCAAAAAACTGGTGGAGGAAATTATGAAGAAGAAAGACAGAAAAATAGAAGATTTAGAGAAGAGACTCCCGAAGTACAAAAAAAAAGGTAAGGTAAGGTTAAAGAAAATCGAAACAACTTATTCAAAATTATAGAAAATGTTACGCACACCAGAATTACATAAAATGTTATTAAAAAGGCAATATTTGGTGAAGTATTAAAAGAACAATTAAAAGAAAATTATTTCAAGCTGAAAACCAAAAAAGAAAAACAAATTTTTACAAAAGTGATTTCTGGTAATTTAGTAGAAAAAATAAACGCTGGAAAAACTGTGCTGGTGTGTTAACTTATAAAAGAATACAAAAATCAAAGCATATTACATCTTTAAGGAGCGTTTACAATGACAGAGTAGAGAGGAGTGAAGTAGCGTGCATGTACAATAGAGAGTGAGCTTCATTCAGATTTTCAAAATCATATGAAAATTGTTGTGACAGATTATCATGTGCTCGCATTTGAAATATATTTCAAAACAGAAAACAGTTTGTCGATTCGTATAATTTAGTTAACTAAATGTTGTTAAATTACAAAAAATATTTCTATAATTAAAAAAACTTTAATTCTTAATTGACTTTATTTTATTAAGATTGTATCATAAAATATAGCACTAAAATATAATTCTAAATACATTTTTAATTTCTTATAAAAACTATTTAGTTTTGGTTTTTTTTGTCATAATTCCTTAATTTTTCTTCAGTTAAAGTTTGTAATTTTCAGTGCGCATCTGTTAGAAACCATTATTTCGAAACAAATGTTGAAAGCTGTCGAAGCTATCAACGTGAGATTATGAATTTGTTCTCATCTAACGCTACTCAGTGCAATCCACTCTGCTGGGGAAGCGCGAAGAACTGATATTAGATTGTAAGCTTGAGAAAAGGAAGAGAAAATGCGATCTTGGTGTCTCCACTAAACGCTCCTTTAACATTGCCTAAGTAAACTCGAAAAGACAAAATTTTCTATGAATGCATCGCTGCTATTCAAAATTTTTATGTTGACGATAGTAATAGTAGATTAGGAGCAGGAAAAAAAAGAGAATTGACCAGAAACACAAAAAAAAAAAAGCAAAAAAGGGTACCTTTTGGATTCCATACAGGGGTATTTACAAGAAATTTATCGCTAGAAATTTCAAAATAAATTACCCATTATTTTGTCGTCTTCGCCCTTTTTGGGTAGTAAAGCCAAGATTACATGATCGTGAAATTTTGCCTCAGCATTACTCAGCAGGAATGTCGGGATCCAAAAGTTAAAAACCACATCTAGTGACTATCTATCTGAAAAAGACATTTACTCTTCGACCCCCTTCAGCTCATGAAAGTTTTACATTAAGATTTAGGAAAGGTTTTTTATGCCACATTCATTTTCTAAGTGCTGGACCCGTAACCCAATACCGTAATAAAACCGTGTTTTATGTTTTGTCTCCTAAGTTACCACAACAGACTCCAAATACTCCGCAAATTTCATGCAACTTCTCAGAAAGTGGACATGGCAAGGGCGGACCGGATGGTATAGGTGCTACCTGCAAAGGAATGGCTGATTCTGTTGTAGCCGAGGGGCGTGACGTCGACAATCTGGAAACGTTTGTGGAAACCATTCATCAGAAGTGTCCTGGAATTATTTTAAACACTTTTGACGACGAAGCTTTACAGACAATAACTGATGAAATTGAACGGGACGCATCAGAACTGAAGACTTTTAAAGGCACCCTTAAAGTGCTTCAAGTAACTGGTAACGTATTTAGTTCTTCTTTGGATTCGAACGCTTGTCCAGTCACACTAACATTGAGAAGTTTGAGCTGATTCTGCGATACCGATGTATGTGAACATTTTCAAATAGGAAGTTTGAAATATGAAGCGAAGCCCAAACTTACAGTCGAAGATGTTCACAACCGATGCCAAATGTGAGAACGGATCTGGACCTAGTTCTGGACCCATTAAACAATACACCAGCGGCGATTTTGTAGGTACTTGTGAAGTTTTCTGTTAAGAACACTATGTGGGGACCATAGATAAAATAGATGAAGAAGAGGGTGAATTTACTGTCACTTTTATGAAACTGTGTGATAAAAAGAGTCAAACGTTCAGAGTTAATTCCAAGGATATCTCAGATGTATGACCAAATTATGGAAATATTACCTAGCCCCAGTTTGGTGATGAAAGGGACAACAGTACTTTATAAGTTTAAATCGCCCGTAAATGTTTTTGAGAAATAATTTAGAATAAGTTCGAATTAAGCTTTAGTTAGTTTTATAGCAAAAGATCTTCTTTATGTTATTATCATCTTCAGCTCACACATATGTTCAGAAACAGAAAATGTTTAGTTTTATTCATTTTATGATTTCTTTATTAAAATAATTTGTTCTACATCAAAAACAGTTAAAATTCTTATTTTAAGTAATAACATGTTTTTTTTTTACTTCATAAATGCAGTCCTCTGATACATTTGTCAGTCCACTGTCGCGAATTTTCATAAAACCTCCATAAAACCCAAAAAACTGAAAAAATTATCCAGCCTTAACCAGCATCTTTGCTCTCATCCAGTTTTTGGTTTCAGTTAAGGAAAATATGTTATGGGACAACTTAACAGGAGCTACTTTCCTAATGGTAGAGAAATACCCATATTACAAAAAATGCGTGCGAATACCAGTTAGACACTATCTCAGAAGAGGTTCAAATATTATATAAGTCATGCTAGATTTAGAGTGATGGGGAGAGTAGTGGTTGGAAGAAATTACTAAAAAAAACAAAACCAGTACCCTAAAGTAAACAAAAGCCTCACCTCTGCGGGCCGTTGTGTTCGGAAACTTAATTTCGAAATGCCGTTACGTACCAATAAACTCAATATTTGAAACTGAATCTAGTCAATCGGGTGTAATCCAAAAACTTATCATTTTCATCCCTTATTTCATTAAAAAGATGAAAGTAGTCTCCCTGTAGCTTTTTTTATATAAATAGGATTAACCACAAAATAGTTTCGGTTTATAAGGCCGACGGCGAGCTCGACCTACAGACACTAAGTTGTTCATTGCAGGACTTGTACGTTTTCGTTTTTTTAATATTCTTCTAATCTTGTTTCCCTGCTAATAATACTCCTACAATACAACACTTAAAGTAAATAAGATGGAGAAGCATCTTTTTTACATATGTCAAAAGTTCGAAATCTACAATAGAATTTTTTACAACATTATCTTTTATTAAAGCTTCGGTTGAATTAGCGTAAACAACTTTAGATTTACACAAATATTGACAGAAACAGCAATAAATACAAGATGCAAAGCGTAATTTTCTTTTAAATTGCATTAAATTTATAAGATAGTATTACCTAAATGCATTTATTTGTGTAATACCGGAGACAGACTTGCAATTTCAATACTGATATATTGATTTTGGAATTATGTCAATTGCAATATAAAATTTTACAGACACACTTGCGGTTTACGATTCCGATAAATTAATTAGAAACTGACATTTGATCTATCACTTGGTTTATTATATAATATGTTATTTGACATAAGAAAGTTCCGTGCACGTACAGAATGCCAGCAAATATTGGGAAATTACTCGTGTGTATGGAAAATTAAAACGAAATACACACTGCAACTTGACACTTGTCAAATATTAAATGTAAGAAAAAGTTGCAGCCAAAATTTCAGTATAAAATTCATGTATTAACTGATTATGGTTTATAACTAGGGTCATATGGCAATAAAACTCGTCTACCGTGTACATTTTTCGCAATTTCAATTTACTGCATACTGGGTGTACACCGAGCGTATACCAAGCTGTTTCTCAGTATATAAAGACAGACTTGCGGTTTGGTGCAAAATAGTAATATTGAAATTGCAAGTCTGTCTCCGGTTTATGACATTGTTACTGTTTGATATTATAAATGCAACATGAATTAGTATTATTAACAAATTAAGAGTTGAACATTATTATATATCTAAGAATGAAAACAAGGCATAAGGCCTACCCCTTCGGATTAGGTCCTATAACTACTAGCTATAAATTAAATTAAGGCGGGGAATAAAAAGTATATTTGTGCGAACTGACAACACCAGAGAGCATTATCGAAGGCAGGTATACTAGCTCAGCTTTCTAGGAACACCAATAGAACGTCTTTTGAATGACAAGGATCCTACGATAGGTTGACTAAAAGTGGGAGTGGTCTTCTAGGTTTTTTTATAAGTAGGTCTCGTTCGTATATTCAAAGGTGCTAGATAAGCTGTGTAACAATCTTCTCGGCATTGTCTCCTATAGCAAAAGCCTGTATCTTGTTAGCCTTTAGAATTAGGTCAGACTGACAAGTCTTCCTATCTACTCTTCGGAAGCTAGATTATGGTCGTAAAAGAATACTTATTGAAGAATAATAATATGACGGGCAGAGGCCCAGTTCTGCACGTGAGTGGTCTCCAGTAAAATATACAAAAACTCAATTAAATTTCTATCACAACCATAAGGATATCATTATAGTTTCGGCAGATGAAGGTAATGTAATAGTTGCAATGTACAAAGAACAATATGTAGAGAAAATAAAAACAATTATTGGAGACCGTAATACGTTTAGAGCGTTTAGAGCGATTAGGAATGATCCAACTGCGTTACTCCAGACCAAAACTAACGAAATTATTAAACAGATAACTAAAAATAAATACATCACTGAACAGGAAAAATTTGTTTGATCACGTATAAATCTCAAACACCTAAATTGTATGGATTACCAAAGATTCATAAAGATAACTGTCCTCTTAGACCCATTGTTTCCTCATTAAACTAACCTACTTACCAACTATCAAAATTCTTAGCAAAAATCTTAAAGAACATTACAATAGATTCAGCATATAATGTTAAGAATTCCAAGATTTTCAAGGAAAGAATCTCAAATATCCATTTAGATAACGCGGACACAATGGTTTCGTTTGAAGTTGTCTCTTTGGTCACCAATATCCTTGTGCAACTATGTCTTAGATTGGTAAATGAAAATGGGATATGATTAAGGATCATACCAACATACCAAAAAACAAATTTATGGAATTACTTAGGTTTTGTGTCATAGATTGCAGTTATTTTATATTTAATAAACAGACATACAAGCATAGGGAGCCCTTTCTCACCAATTCTGGCGGATATTGTTATGAAGGTTCTTCTTGATAAAAGTATCCCTAACCTAAATTTTCCAACCTAAAATTATGAGTAAATATGTGGATGATCTTTTTGCCATTATTCCTAAAAACACATATTAATAACACATTAGAAATTTTTAATAAATAACATGGCGGACTTCAATTTACGCCCGAATTAGAACACGAAGGATCGATCCCATGCCTAGATTTCAGAGTGATAAGAGAAGGGGAACATGCTGAGCACGGACTGGCATCGAAAACGACTTCATCGGGAAGATTGATCAATTACCATTCATGCCAACCTATGTCTCAAAAATAAATACTGCGAGAAATTTTATTAACTCAGTCTTAGACTTGAGCAGCCCGAAATACCATTCCAAAAATAGCAGAATTATTACTAAAATACTTGAATCTAACAGCTTTCCAATAAACGTCAAACGGTCACTTATAAAGGAACATATAAAAAAATACAACATTGTGAGCAATAACAAACCTGTCCGATACAAAATAATAGACAACCAATAATTACAAGAAAACTCGTTATATCGCCGGAGTCTCAGAAAAATTTAATAAAATGATCAAAAATTATAATCAGAACGTCAATTTAGCATTTAAAAACAGTAAGACCGTGGGTAATAATTTTAGTAAATTAAAAAAGACAAAACATTCTGACGTAGTATATAAAATCGCATGTACTGGTAGTGATAAAGTAGTTTGCGACGCCTGCTACATAGGTACTACTGGACAATTTTTGAAAAACAGAATATCGGGACATAAATCGGACATAAAGAATAATAAGAAAGATAGCACAGCTCTTTCAGCACATTGCTTATCAACAAGGCATGTACCTGACTTCAATGAAACAAAAATTTTGACCAAGGGAACCAAACTGGCATAAACGACACATTTTTGAGGCTCCTACATATATATAAAACTGATTACACACATTAATAGAAAGACAGACACAGACAATATTAATTTAAAATACTGTTCAATATTGGACAGCTGCCCTCGACGAAGCTAGTTTCACGCAGAACAGAGAAGAGTATTGGACGTTAACAAAAGGCTTACCTCGCAATTTAACGTAAAATAATGTGCGGTGTTTGTTGTTTAAAAAAAAAATATTTTAGTTTTAATATTTTGCTTGACGCCATGGAAAAATAATTGTTAGTGGCAGAACAAGTCTTTTTTTAAATGTGAGTCTCATTGTGTTTCATATAGATATACAAAACGTGAATTTTTGTCATAATATTGTACTAATTGTAGTAAAGTCCTTCTGAGGAATGCTTAATGACAATAAGCGTTGAGGCAGACTAAAGGCTGAACGAGAGAGAAAAAAGAACTTGTTTGTTTTTTCTTCTTAAAATATTAAACTGACCGATAGCCCAAGCAGACTACGAATATTGTCTCCAGTAACCTTCCTGGACTCCGCTCGGCCTAATCTCTTATAGACGAAGCCGGCGATGTTCCTTCAGACCTCTGAACTGAAGATAGACTGACATGTCTTATCGTAGATTCTCTATAAGCTGGAGGTAGCTGGGACAGATTATCAAATTATAATATCAGCGCTAGTAGAGAACCAGTGTCAAAACACTAGTTATAATCCACAAGATATATTATATTATTTTAAATTGAGATGCGCCTCTTCCCTTTTTTTTTAATTAGAAGGATTGTTATAAATATTTAATACTATATACATGACTAGACTTAGCTAGCGTGTTTCCTTCACAAAAAATTTAATCGTAACTGACTAACATAGTTTCCATTTTCCGTGCCTACTTACTAATACTTCCAAAGAACTGCACAAAGTAGAAATTTGAGGAATTCGGATGTGTCCGTAATGTTCAGTTCAATACAGCGGTCAAACATATAAAGTGTATTTCAAATAAAGGGCACTCCCGTCGACACACAATCATATATTCATGTCAACCAGTTATTTTAGATGTATGTGTGTATGTGCAAATTAAATAAAAAAAACTAGTATATTTATTTATGTATGTATATATCCTAAAAAAGTCCTCAATTCAAAACTTTTGTTAATGGAATGAATGGCGACAACAAAAACATCTGCAAGGAACCCTAACCCAATACCTACCCTATGTATTGGATCTATATCCATGTGTAATACACAAACTACTCATCATAACTCATGAACTTTCATCGGACGGTTATTTCAATCCATTTAGCAGAATCGGGTTAAATATATACAAAAAGTTTCATAAAATGGGTGTTAAGCAGATAACGTTTCGAAACGTCTCGGCATAAGCAATAAACCACAATAAAAAAAATCCTATGTAAATTAGCGATGGATGGAGCTGCTGTCCTTTTTACGTTTTGCACCGTAAAAGTCCGAAAAACTTTTTGGACCGTGCCAAAACTTCTTGAAATATTATTTATCCTCTGGACAGGAGCACAAAACTATTGCATACGGTTTGCATTAAACACTAGGATGGCACAGATCTCTCCAAGGAATTATAACGTTATATTACTATGTGGTCTTACCGTTGACCATCAACTGCAAACTGTTCATTCTGGAGTTAAAGTTTGATGTATGGTTGCCTAGTGTGAAGTTTATATATGCAGTTTAAGGCCCGTGGATATAGTCCCGGATAAGCTGGCGATTATACACAGCAAGTTTGTAGACGACATTCTGGAAATTCCAGTTCACAGTATGACCTGAAATCAAAATTTTTTGCTCATTGTCATAGTTTTCTAGAATAACAAATGTGTATGTAAGTTGATACCGATAAGTCAAAGTAAAAAATTTATGAATCTTGTAAATTCTGAGAGGAGTCTAAGAAGTTCTCTTATAGCAGTTTGCAGAACTAACTGTGGTGAATATGTTCGTGTATTTATCAAAACTTTAGCACTTGAAGTGCACTTTGATTCATATATTCCCCTAGACAACCTCTCCTCTTCGATTAGGATAGAGCTCTGGATGCTGTCCATACCGCATATATACTTCCATTGTAATTTTCTGCTGAGTTAATAGCGAAATATGTCTGCAGAAAAAAATTTTAGATCGAAATTTATTGCCGACAATTTGTTTGGTTCTATTCGACTTTTGTCGAGCTAGAAAAATGATACAAACGAAAACACATACCAGGAAAAATGCATTTTATATTTGAATAATTAGCCCAGTCGGGTTAGTAAAGAAAGGCCAATATAAGCACCATGCATAAGCACTTAACCCTCTGCAGTAGAAAGTTCTTATGAAAATCTTGAGGTGTGTTTATTGAAATATGGTTTAAAATTGAATTAATGATAAACCTAACCCGAACGCCATGGTCTGTAATTTCCCAGTTGGAAAACCTAGAAGGCCTTCCTGGGGAAGGTATGCAGACGGAATCGAATTTTTAGTAAAAATTCCAAACCTTCCCAGGAAGGCATATGCGATGCAACAACAAGCACCGAAATTTGTGCAGCATCGTAAGTAGTATGGTGACTCATGTTTTACTGCGAAGTTTTAATATGAGTAATGGAAAATTTCAATATTAAATGTGGTGCTGGAAGTATTCATACGTGTCAAACGAACGGTTCGTCGTGAAAAATAAAATAATTTTGAAGTTTGAAATAATTATTGGAAGGAAAAGAATTTTTAAGGTAAGTGTTTTAAAATAAAAATTATTTAGGATAAGAAAATGTATTCATTCATTATTTTCTTATTTTTCAGATGCTGTAAAAAATGAAAGCTCTGGCTACGTTCAATTTGAAATGGACATGAAGAAGGGATTCAAATTAGCTAAAAACAAATTTTATTAAAGCTACTCAGAAGTTAAAAAAAAGTGTAAATTTTATCAAATCATGAGTAATTGTAGAGTAAATTAAAATTAACGAATGTACAAAAGAAAATATTAATAAATATTGAATAAAGTCACAGAATGAGGTTTCGATTTTGTAATAGTTAAAATGTCCTTCCGCTTTTATGACACATCATGGCATTTAGAATCACTCCCACATCATGCCGTCAGAATTACGTCCACATCATGCCAGCAGAATCAATTTCATATCATGCCAGTAGAACCCCTTCCGCATCATGCCAGTATGATCACTTCGTAAGAAGTTTTATGCATGCCTTCCTCTCCAATGACATCGCAATATAAAAACGAAATTAACTGAGAAACGAGGATTCATTCATCTAAAACTTCCGAGGAAGGTCCCCCTGCATGCAAGTTATATGCTTTTTTTTTCCAACTGGGTTAATTTACACCGTTATTGCCATTGGGTGCCGTGTTTATCGCGAGCCCCCAAGAGAAACGGGGTTCACTCTAAAGACCCTCCCTAACGGGCGGTACGATATCGGTACAACATGTACTCGGTAAACGTGCAGCATACTTAGCCGCTCTCTCCACCGTGTCTTTTAATAAGTACGGTTGAGATGCAATAAGTTTTCGATATGCAGCGTTGTGGCATGTCTTATCTGCCGATACGATACAGGATTTAGGCACTCCCTGACGGGTCGGTACAACATCGGTACGGCATTGACTCGGAAAGCCTGCAGCATGGCGAGAACCACTGTCGACGCCGTGTACTTCCATCACTGAACTGCGCGGCTGAGATGCAACATGTTTTTCGGTATGCAGCGTATGCGACATGCCTTGTCAGTAGAGAGCAGCATTTACCGAGTTGAGAAGTGAATTTTGTCGTGAATTAGATTTAACTTTTTTTTATACAATTAAAAACTACCGGAGTATTCGCGGAAAAATTTGACGCAGAAAGCCTGCGCAGAGATTGCAGCAAAAGTAAAACTCTCCTGGTAAGTATATATTTCTTTTTGTTTCATAATTTTTATTACATACAATGTCTTGTACATAATAATTATACTGCCATGGAAGCGATTGTACTTGGTTTAATGAAATAATTAACCTAGTATATACGTACTGTAGCTGCAGGTGATGTCGAAGTTAAATTAATAGTGCGATGTTATTCTATGTTAAAGTTTTGAGATTTAGTGCCTGCATAGATTCATACGCAGGTATTGAGTACTGTATGCCTGCTTTAATTCGTGAAAAATTGTGACAAAATTCAAGTATTGAGCGGTACACGAAAATTTTTATTTTCTACAGTTTTCCTTGCTCTATTCATTTTATAATTATATATCCTTTTCTTATTATCGAGTCTTCCAACAGGATATGGTGTCATTAAATAATGCTTCAAAGGAAACGCGTTATCACCTACAAAAAAATGTGGTACTTCTTGCTTAGTTTCATCATGAGGTGAGGAAGGGAAGCACCAGTTGTAAATTTAAATTATTTTTTTCTAAAAAAAGATGAACATTAGAGACTCTTTCGACCAGCAAATTTCGTTTCTATTATAGTAGCTAGAGGAACAATGGAATTATACTGTTTGTATATAATTAGTAGAAGCGGAGTTGAGAAAGCTTTGAATCCTCACGTGTTGCCATCAATTGCACAGAAGCAGTTTGGTTATATTCCATATATCATCGAATCGATTGGCCGTACGAATCCATTTGTTCGGTAGAAAGTACACTCATGTAGGAATCACGTTAACTTATCCCAAATTACTGACGTTGTGTCTTTTATTACATCAGATATTGTACTATCTCCTATATCGAAGTATAGCCCCAAGGAGACAATCGAGCATTCTTCTGCAAGACACCTAAAAAATCCAAGATGAAAAACTACTGAAAGCTTATCGAAATGTGTCCCTTTCCATAGCATGTATGACCGTGAAGGAGGCCCTTGCGGTATGACATCGACGGGATAAATGTCGTACCGGTACTATGTCGCTACCGTATCGACCCGTGAGCGAGGGGTCTAGTCTAACTCACCTATCCTCAGACGCACCCCCCGAATTGAGCTTGCGATTCTAGTCAGTAGACGCTCTCAATACAATCAACGCCCAAATGACGCTAACCCAACTAGCGACGTCACTATACATCTTCCACATATTATCTTCAGCTTGTTTTACATTTCAGTTGCGTACAGGGGGTCATTCCATAGCAAATCGGCCAAAATACAGAAAGAGTGGCATGACCATTACCAATTATGTTGAAAGTTTACATACTTGGAACATTTTCGAAAACACAAACACGAATTAGAAATTTTCCCCATACAATGCGTATTTCGCGAATAATGGGATTTTCAAAATTGCGCAAAAATTCTGAGCTCGTCTTCTTTAAAAATTCATATATATTTTTCGATTCATGCTAGGACAATGAAATGTGGACATCAAGAATAAGGATTTTATCCTTTGTCCTTGGATATCCTGGAAGACGTACTTTTGGTTTTATTCATTTTTTGACCATATATTATCCAGTAAAACAAATAAAAATTTTAACTTGGGATCTCAACAGGATCAAGGAGTAAAAAATCGAGAAAGATTGACTCTAATACATCTATAACTGCATACCAATAAAACCACATTGTTTTTTACATGGTGGTCCCCGTACGCGGTTTTGCACCTGAAGGCTATGGCTAGGTTATTCTTAACCAACCAAACAATTGTATGAGCAGTGGGGGGATATCTTAACGGTTTTCCGAGATAACTTGATTTTAAGATATTTGGATATGTTTTTATATATCGCCCTATACTCTCTGATAATGACTTAAAATTTGTGGACTTGTGTACACAAAATGTACTACTTTTTGCGTTTTTTGCACTTTTCTTAAGCATATCCCGCGAAGCTGACTTAAAAAGCTATTTCCCAAAAGATAATTGTCCTATTTTCTTGCATTGAATATTTTCTCTGAATACCCATACGAAAAAGTGCAAAAAACGAAAAATGGCTTACATTTTGGGGTACAGAGAGTGCAAGGTTAATTTAAAGGAAAGCTTTCGGGCTTCTTAATCAAATATGGAAAACTTGATGTTGATGACGTGTTTTTTGATAAAAATAGTAATTAAATAAAAAAAATTCCGAAATTTATCTTTGTTGAGCCCATAACTTCAGGGAGAGGACGAAGGAAAAAAATACAGACCATAGGAATAGTTCAACGATTATCTACATAGCAAAATTTAAATCATCATCATAGGGTGTAAAGTTCAGAATTTACAGGGTGATATATAAAACATAGTGAAATATTTTTAATTCCCGTTATCGCGGAAACTATTAGGATTTTCCTCCACCACTCATATAATCTTTTGCTTGCCGAAGTATGACCTATCCGTAGACTTCAGGTGCGAGACCACATATGGGACACCCTGTATAGAAACAGTTTTCTTTATTTGTAGGTAGTTTTAAATGTAGTTTTGGGAATCTTTCTTGATTTTGTTCTCTTTGATCCCGTTGAGATCCCAAGCTAAAATTTTAATATATTTTAGTGGATAATGTATGGTGCAAAAATGAATAAAATAAAAAGCAGGTTTTCCAGAATATTCAAGGATAAAGGATAAAAATCCTTATTCTTCTTCATATATCTTTAAGATGTAATATTTCTTATACAACTCGAAACCCTGTCTTTCAAATGAGCCCATATTTCATTGTTCTAGCATGAGTGGGAAAATATACACGAATTTTTAGAGAAGACCAGGACAGAAATTTTGCGAAATGTTGAAAATGCAATAATTTGCTAAATACGCATTGTATAGAGAAAATTTTTAATTCGTATTTGTGTTTTCGAAAACCCTCCAAGTATGTAAAATTTCAATAAAATTAGTGATGGTCATATCACACATGTGGTGCCTATTTTATATGGAATGACCCCAGAAACAAATCATGCTATTTCTGATTTCCAGCAGATTGTTAAAAAAAGTGATGGTTTTTCTTGAAAATATGTTCAGATACGTACCCCCTGATATTTTTTTCATAGATTCAAGCAACCCGAGTTTTTTTTATTTTTGTTATATTATCCTCCGGCTGCACTCAGTTATCTCATTTCGTGTAAATATTTTTCGCTAAGTTCAAGGGCACATAAATTATTTAGTAATCAAGTACAAAAAATCATGGATTGCTTATAAATAACGCGATTTTCTAGATTAAGTCCACATGTGCGATCGTATACATTTTATCGTATACATTTTCAAGTACACTAATTATTTAGTTTGAAATTACTTTAAAATTCCACAGGAATTTGCACGGAGCAATTTGTTGAAACAAATTTAAATCTAGTAAAACTTGCTGGCCTAATTTACGGTAATCCCAGTTGTGATTTTCCCTTAATGTCTTATATGGGGAATAGGATTCTGCACAAAAATTTAAACTTGTGTCTTTAGACTAACTTATTTCTAGGTTACATCGATTTCACATTATTCATAGCTTTACATCTCAAGCGAGCTGTCTTTAGAATAAATATTCAGCTCTCGACGTTATAATAAAGCCATTACAAGACTGAGACAATATTTTGGCGGTAGGTATGTATATATTCTGTCGAAGTATATCTTGTTTGTTGTTTTTTTTCTATTTCCTTCAGTTTTTTATTCTATTTCACTGAACTCTATTCTATCTGTGATTGCCTAGATGTTCTTGGATTAGTACTGAGAGGCATTGCCTTATTTTCCTCTTTATTGGGTATTTAGCCAGCTCACGTCGCGTCGTGAAAAGTCTCCTGATTTGCCAAAGTTTTCTTATCACATCATCCACCTGAAGCGGCTAATATATGTATTCAATGGATTTTTGGCAACTTTTTCGAAAAAGGCAAGCATGTGGACTCTGTTTTGGACATTAGATACAGTTTTGACTTTGTGTATTCAATTTTAGCTTTGGATTGGATATATAAACTGGATACCATATTACGGCATTAATTTGCTTCCGAATGTTGGACAAAAGTTCGACATTCCTACAGTTTTGGCCCTGCTATGGCTTTTGAGATTTCGATATCTGCTTTAGGTACAAGTATAAACACTGCGCCAATCTTTAGTTCTAGCATCGAAACTCTTAGTCTAGCAGCCAAAAGGTAGTTTATTACTACTATATATGACTTTATCAAAAGATAGCATAGCTTGAGTTAAAATATAGAATTTTTATTCAGTGTAATACAGGACGGGATTCAACTAGGGGGGGCACGCGCCCCCACTGAAGAATTTCTGAAATTTTCCTAATAAAACTATTCACTGCGCAGTAAATCTATTCTACTGCACTTTTTGTGAAAACCAAAAAAATATCTGGAAGCATTCAATTTGATAAGTTAAAGCTTGTTGAGAAAACAGAAAGTGCTGATACCTGTAAAATTCGTGTTCATGAGCGTGGCTTTTCTCGGGGCGTTTGAACAGAGCCTATTTGGGTAAAATCGATGGAAGGTTTGTTTTAATTGATAAGTCGAGAAGTCATCGATGTAAAGACAGCAAGAACTTTATTTTGGAATATTTTTTTTTTTATTATTATATATTTAAATGTCAAATACTTATACCAGAATACTTAGCCTATCAAACGGTAAATAAAAATCAAATAAAACTGCTGATTGGGAAATTCTCAATCAGTATCTTAGAGAAACTGATTGATCGGTCGTTTTGCTTCAAGGGATGTTGATGAATGCACATTAGATTTTAGTAACATTCTAAGCTTGGCAAAGGTGAACACATTCCGTATTCCTACAGCAAATCTCAACAACAATAAAGTTGCTCTTGGCTTAACGTTAAGTGCAAACAATCAACAAAAGCGAAGATGGAGAATAGAAGAATTTTAGGAAATTTTAATTTTAAAGATTCTCAATTAAATCATAAATACAAGAGAATCAACAACCGCCCCCGCCGGGGTTTGAAACTGGGACCTTCCGCTTTACGGGCGACTGTTCTTACTTCTGGGCTAACGAAACAGATGCTTTCCTCTTGTCCCGGTTTCAAACTCCGGGCGAGGCGGTTGTTTTTTCTTCTTGTATTTATGATTTAATTTCGAATCGTTAAAAATAAAAGTTCTTAAAATTCTTCTATTCTCCATCTATGACCGATTCTAAAAATTGTGAGTTCCATTCATGCATGGGAAAAATAAAGAAAAGCAAAAGAGTCTGTTTTGCGCACTATCAATTGCATCCATAACCAGAACTGAAACAAGTCTACAAGACTGCAGAAAGGAGAGGGTAGTGATCCCTCAAATTATCAACCAATTGCAATCCCTCTGATTCTTTTAAAGATTTTTGAAACAATCATTAACTCCAAAATAATGAAGTATCTAGGAATCCATGAACTCATCGCCAATTTGACTTCCGGAATGGATGCTCATCTGAGACTTGGCGACTTTTCTTACGGAACGTTGGAACCGTGGCCTTCACAAATCGTTGACCTACATATTTCAAAGGCCTTTGATAGAGTCTCTTTTAGCCAATCCTGAAAGCACTTGGTCTCTCCTCTCCATTTCTGTTATGGATTGAAAGATTTTACTCTGTTCACCTGATACGGGTTGTGTTAGATGGCTTTCATCAGAACTTGACTCTGTCAATGCCGGTGTGCCCGAGGGCTCTGTAATCTCTCCGTCTCTCTTCCAAATTTTCGTTAATGATATGCTTTCCCTTTACTTTCAATCCCCCCATGGTTTTGCCGATGACAGTATCCTTACACCATTAATATTCTTTCAGACTCCAGAGGAATGCCAGATGTGATAAAGTAGATTCCTCCATGATTACATCATTGAACAACGACCTTAGGGCAAAGCGAATCACGTCGAATACAATACTTACATCTAAGTCTCAAAGCTGTCCCATAACTTTCAAAGAAGATCATTACTTTCATTATTTTTTCACTTCCGGTTCTTTTGATGGAGCACTGATTTACGATACACCGCCTTTATCCATTCTTTTCATTAACATTTCCAGTACGTTAAGCTGGACAGATCATTGTTTCTCTGTTGCTAAAGATGCTTCCAAATGTTTTTGATTTCTGAAAAGGTATAATGTTCCGCTACAAGTCCTATATCAGATCTAGAATTGAATACAATTACATAACTGAGCCGGGGCTCGTCGTATAACCTTAGCTTCATTGGATATTGTCCAAAAGGGAGCCATCGAGTTCATTGGCGATGTGGCAATAACTTGTCATACCGACTCACTCGAACACCGCCGCTTTGTTCGCTCCCTTATCGCTACATGCATGGTCAATGTTCTGATGAAACATCTGGTCTGATCCATTGTAGAATTATTCCTGCACATAGTACTCGCGCAGCAAACCGCATATATCCTGCACTGTCCAAATGTGGAAGAGTCTACCACCTTCTGTCTTTCCTCCGGCATACAATCTGCAGAAGTATAATTGTGACGTTTCCATGAAATCGTATTCGTACAAGGTATGTATTGCATCTGTTCTGTAAAAGTGTAGCTGCGCCCGCTCACAAAAATCCTGGATCCGCCATTGGTGTAATATTTTAATGTAAATTACTTTAATCTAATATCACAGTAAAATTCAAGTCTTACTTCAAAGTAAGCAATTCAAAAATTAAATTATTAAATTACTATGAAAAATTCAACGTCTAATTTAATGCAATTCTATAATTTCATTGAAACAAAATGCGAAACCATAAAATTCATTTGATGGTGCGTTTAATCTTAAGAGAATAAAAAGTTGAACTTTCGTCAATGGAATGAGAAAGGAGAATTAAACTCGTTCCAAATCTGAAGTGACAGAAATGGGCTTCTGTGGAGCTTGGTATAAAATTAAACTTCCATTAAATTTAACAGGAAGCAGAATTATATGTACTTCTGCAATTCAGCTGGGAGGCAGAATTAAACTTCTGTCGATTTTGGTGATATAAACAGAATTAAACTTCTGTATTTTGGATGAACAGAATTAAAATTCGGAGTTTTAGATAGGAAAATCCCAGACTAGACTCAAAAACCGGAGGATTTGTTCAGATCAAGCTCAGAACATAGAATGGTGATTTCTACAGTTCAAGTTATTTATTTATGCTAAAAGAAATCTTTACACTAAACCTAACAATATTTTCGTATCTAGATCTAATCCGTGATTATAATTCCTACGGAATTTTCTTTGGCCCTTTGTTCAATTTAGTTAGCTGAATTTTCTTACTTTCTAAATCCATGAATTTCTAACTAACATAAGACCTACTTCTAAACTACGGCTAGCGCTACCTAGTTATAATTAACTAAAAATACTTCGAAAGTCTACAACTCAACCAACTTAAGTTCTATCTACATAACTTATGTAAAAATCTCCAGGTTGCCTGTGCTTTCCCATCCAGTTGCTGCCTAAGGTTTCCCTTATTCGGGTTATGTCTTTGGGTACTTCGCGTATATCCTGTCCTGCCGGCTACAATCCCCCTTCCTTCTTCCTCTCCTAGCCACGGTAGCTGTCTTCTTTTTCCCTGAAAAAAAGTAAAAATTCCTTCGCGGTATTATTTTCCATGACAGTTTAACATACAAAAAGGGCATAAGTATTTACTAGTAGGAGTAAGTGGGGGAAATTGGTTAGTTCTTCCACAACTGGATTTAGGTGATTGAAGTTTTTAGCTAACTGCTTCTTCATTACCTCAAACAGATAGTCCTGTATCGGAAAAATACCAGCTTTCTCGTACAGGACCTGATTGCGATAATGCTTTCCACAGGGCTTCCGGTAGAGTCCAGTCCAGATTCGGAGCGTCTTTTTTTCTCGAATCTCGTATGGAGCTCCATATATGCTGGCGCTATGTTATGTCATATTGTAGCGTATTCCTCGTACGCTACCCTTTTTCCTTGCCCTCCTCTTCTGTGTCTTTTTTTTATTTTTTTTTTTATTAATCTAGTCTCTCTAGCTTCTGTAGAGAGGCCCCTATCATTTCCCAGGTACCTAAAAAGGGTCAAAAGGTGCATTCATTCCATTTCGGAAAGCAGCCCTCTTCTACCTTCCCATAAATCAGCTGTCCTGCAAATGATAATTTAAAATCCTTGAAGGGAGAAAACAAGAAGAAAAAAAAATCAATATATATTGATAAAATAGGTCCCAAAGAAAAATTCCAATTCTTGCAGAACGCGCACAAATTGAAATCTTTTTTACAAAACCAAAGAAGAAGCCAAAATTCAAATCGTGAAAAGAAAATACATTTTTTTCTCTTTATTTCGAACGAAAAATTTCAACTGTGGAGAACGCGCACAAATTAAAATCTTTCACGCATAAAACACCAGGCAACAACAACAAAAACCCAAAAATGGAAAAACAGCAACAACTATAAATTATTTCAGAAAAAAAAACAAAGTCCTAAATTGTGCAGAACGCGCACAAAATAAAAATTTTCTTGTTCAATACTTTCCGTAAGTCACCAACGTCGAAGAGTCAAAAAAACGGCATCTCGCCTAGCTGTTAAAATATCATGCGAGCGAAATTCCAAGAAATTTCCTAGCGTCAGAAGTTACGATACACGCACACCCGTACTCGGTCAGCAGCACCGTTGCCCGAAACTGTTTCGGTAGTCGATCGAACGACTGACGTTCGCCTGCTGGTGGCGGATTTGGTCGACGCCGAGCATATATAGTACTACAGTGCTTGAGCAGTTGGGAACAACTTGTGGATGAGCGAGGTCGAGTAGATACTAGTGAGGCCGCGCGCACTTATTTTCTAATAGTTAGAAGAAAAAGGAAGAAGAAGCGTTTCGTGTCAGCAGAAAACCTTCCACTCATCGGTGCAGCTTGGTTTTCTGCCTGCTGCAGACGCTTGAAAATTCTTCCTTTTTCTTCTTTATCTTTCAGCCCACTGCGTGGCGGATACGGGTTCGATTCGCTTCGAATGAATCTGCTTCTTTAAAAAAAATTTTACATTTTTTTAATAAATAAAAAAATTGTTTTTTCTATTTTCCTCAAACTTTTCATTTCTTTCTTCTTTTTTCATTTGTTCATTTGTTTTTCAAATCACCCAATTTCGCTATTTGGGACCTGTTGATGAGTCAAGGCTTGAAACTTGTCACCGAAAATTAATGAGTTGAGTGATGAAATAACAAATTAGAACGTTTTTTAGCTTTTGCTATATACCGGAGAATCCCAAAAAAATCTTTCTTGAACAAAAATAAAGTTGTAGTTTTGGTGTTCACGTATAATTATATGATACCGCTGGTGTTTGTGCGTGCAGTAGCGAGTGCTATTACGATACATATATGTTCATTTACTTACCTGTATGGAAGTGCTGCTGCACAGGGCGAACCGCATCTTAAAGTTAAGGAAAACCAGTAAATTATAAACAGTTTTTGTACCGAATACTCTGCCAAGCAGAGGCAGTAGTGAATTTTGATACGGAAATTTTTTTTTTGTACTGAAAATTTAGAACTCAACCAGAACAGAATTATTAGTTGCGCCGAGTACCTACTTACCTACAGAGAATTTTGTGCAATTAAGATTTTTTGGTGAAATTTTGTTCCCTGAAACTGATAAAAGGAAATTCAGGTGAAATATTAGTGACATTCCAACATACATATAATTACTTACCTGCAGAAGGTCTTTGTGAAGTTTCACTATGTGAAATTAAAAAAGAATTTGGTTGGATTAAGGGTGATATTTCAACATACTTATAGTTACTTACCTGCAATTAATTGGCGTGAGATTTGATTTCCTGGAATTGATAATTGTTTTTTGTGTGAGATTTTATTCCCTGAAATTTGGAAGAGGGATTCATTTTTTTTTGTATTGGAATTAGTTGGAACATTTCAACGTTCATATATTAACTTACCCGTAGAGGATTTTGTGAAGTTTTATTATGTGAAATAAAAAAAAGAATTTGGTTGGATTATGAGTGACATTTCAACATACGTATAGTTACTTGCCTGCAGAAGGTTTTTGTGTATTTTTAGTATCTGAAATTAAAAAGAATTTAGTTGAGGTACCAGGAACAGTTCCACATATTCATAGTGCACTTACCTGCAGAGGAATTTGCGCAATTTCCTCCAATGAAATTGATAAGAATTGAGTTGAATTATTAGGAACATTTCAACATGTGTATTTTGTGAAACTTATACCATGAAATTGAGAAAAATTTAATTAAATTATTAGGAACATTTAAACATATGTATATACAGTGTACTTACCTGCAGAAGATTTTGTTCCATGTTATTCCCTGAAAGTGATAAGAATATAGTGCAACCAGTAGGATCATTTCTACATACATATGGTTATTTACCTGCAGAAGTTTTTTACGTCAAGTTTGATTATCTGAAATACAAAAAAAAAATTTAGTTCAATTAGTAGGAACTTTTCGACTAATACATAGTGTACCTTACCTGCAGGGTTATTCTGATAGCCATTCAACTTCATTTTCGTCTTGCAGCGACAGGCCACGTTACTCGAATTTTAAAGTGGTCGAAACTTTTTTTTTCTCTCTGGTTTTTTTGTTCTTCTTCTATGATGAAAGGAGCTACTAACTGTTCCCCCCACTCACAACGTGATTTGTAAATAGAAAAATAAGAAAAATAATCGTATATATATATAAATAAAAACGAGGGCAATGTACCCGGCTAAAAAAAAAAAATCACATCCGAAAGCACCTAAAAGGGGTGAAAAGGATAAAAGAGGTCAATGTACCCACTAATGTGAATGAGTATTGCTGATCTGTACAGCAAAGAGTGCACTCTTGTAGCCGTCAGCACGTGTCAGCGAGGGACTCCGCCCGCCTTGTACCCTCCCGGGATGAGGCTCCAGGTTTTTGTAGTATTTACTTTTTTTTCTTTTTTCTTTATATATTTGGTTTGTTATAAAGTAAAGTATATGGTGTTTAATATAGTGGCACACTACTGAAGGGACATTCACATTATTAATGTCTAGATATCTTTTTCTTAATAGTTACTAGATGATAAGTTTAGGTAGTAGGGTCCAGGACAGGAGGATAAGTCGAGAAAGAAAACGTTTTTTTTTGTAAAAAAAAAATATATATACATATATTGTAAGTGAAGCGCGGGAACCGAGCAAAGAAAAAAAGAAGGAAAAAAAGCCCTTTGTTTTTTTTATCTCGCCTACTTCGGAAACAGACTTAAATTAAATTCTGAATTAATCCTCGTGCATTAAACACTTAGGCTCCTGTATATCATTAGTTTTATTTTCTTGTCTCGTACTATTGTATATCTCTGGTATTTTCTACTCCTTGGTCTAGCCGCAGCAAGATGGAATAAGCAGATATTGAGGAATGGCATGGCGTAGCGAGCGGGCAATGTAAGCTTAGTGCACACACCGATGCCTGGGGCTAATGTAACATCTGAAATGGCTTTGGAATTAGCAATGGTGGAAGGGGGCGATCGGGCCTAAATGTCAGTAAAGCCTGAGCTCCAACTCCAGCCAACGCTCCCCAGCGGTCTCTCTCTCTCTCGGCGTCCTGTAATGAAGCACCACTCATTAAGCGGCATTCATTACTTCCCCAAATCAATCAAGCGCTATCATGATCAAATCAAATAAACGGAAACGTCATAATTCCAATGTACATACGTATCTACATATTTCTTGAAACATACATACGACCATGCATATCTTTTCGTATGTACACACATATTCCAAAAGCATATGTGTTATGGCCCAAAATACGGAAGATTCTTCCAGCAGCCAAGGGCGCATTTTAGCGAAATAATCAGCAATTGCTAAACAATACCTCGCATGGTATTGTTCTGCAACTGTCGGTTGTTTTACTGATTAGCCCAACAGCTGGCTGCGATGAGCGCATAGTGGAGCAATCGACGATTACGATAACAATTTACCTAGCATGGTAATTGTTATTTAAAGCGATTGTTTACTACTAAGCGACTCAGATGCTGCAACCGGTAGAACAAACGACAAGGTTGTTGTCGTTTGTTTACATCCGCGTTGTGAGCAAAGAAAGTACTTCCGAATATCGGGGCATAAAAGACCAATGACTGGTCTGGCGAGTGCCGTTTAATTATCAGTCATCGCAGTGTCATGTTTCGGTTCGGGTAAGTTGTAAAGTAAAGTAAGATAGGTCAGTGTTGTACAAAATAAAGCTTTCTGTCTAAAACAATTCGTGTGTTCTGATTTATTAAAGAAGATTTTCGTTGTGTGATTGTTTTGGGACACGACATTTTGGCGCACCAGGTGAAAAGTTTAAGTGTTGCTGTAATACAGGTATTGTGTTTCTTGTGTTTTTATTTTGGGAGTTATGCTTTGTTAGCTGCGCCATTTTTTGTTATTTTTGGGAGTTATGCTTCTTTAGCTGCTCTATTTTTTATTATTTTTGGGAAAAATGCTTTTTTAGCTGCTCCATTTTTTGTTATTTTTGGGAGTTATGCTTTTTTAGCTGCTCCAGTTTTTCTTTAATTTTGGGAGTTATGCTTTTAGCTGCTCCATTCTTAATTTTATTTACTTTTCAGGTTAATTAAGAAGTGTTAGATTTAGTGTAATATAGGATCTTTCAGTCTAAAGTGATATTTGGTGGGTTTTTGCTCTTTTGGCGACAAATAAAAAAAAATCAATTAAAATTTGTTAAATAAGATGAATGTGTTTGTATAGAGTAAGGTGTTAATAATTTTAAGCCGTTATCTTCGTTTCACGCAAGCATTAGTTAAAATAGAAATTCGAATTGAATAAATTGGTTTGGGATAAATGTGTAAAGTGCCCAGTAAGAAGAGAATTGTGTGATAAATAATTAATTTGCATAGAGTAGGGAGCTTGTAATTTTATTTCGTGATTCTCGTTTCTTGTGTATTAAGTTTTCAATGTCACGTTGCATTTAAGACGTTGATCATATGCGCGTATATTAAATTTTTCGGATTTTTAATAGTCGTAGTAACAACTGGAGCCCCCATGTAATATGATAGAGTTTGGGAGTTTTGTTTTTGAGAGTTGAAAGAGATACCAAGATAGTTAGGGTGATATTGTTATAGTTTAGATTTGATTTTTTATAAAAATATAGATTTTGTTTGGGTATTTCTTTTTAATACTTTTAGTATACAAAAACGCTAGATTTTAATGAGTTGGTTTTTGATTTGAATGCAATTACAATAACCCGTAAAGAATCAAAGGAATTAAAATATATATGATGGCAGATTCATACGAAAAGATTATGAACATGGTGTCTAAATATGTGCCAATGTTTTCGGGAGAAAAGTCACCAAAGTTGGCAAAGGAGGTATTTCGTTTCCTCAATTGCAGTAAGGAATTGCACGACCGTCTGGAACAGGTAGAGCAAAGCATTTTTATTAAATGCATAAATTACCGCTTATCCGACGACGCTTATTACCTAATAAGTTCACAGGAGCCAAAGGACTTTTCATCTTTGCAACAGGCGATTAAGACAGCCTACATGCCACGGAAATCTTTAAGTGAGTTACGTACTGAAATGTTAGCATGTAGGCAGAGGCCGGGTGAAGATGTTAGAGAGTTTGCGGATAGGATGGTGGAGCTGCTGGATCAGATTAAGTCTTCGGTATCACCTAAATATCCAAAGTGGGATGGAGGCTTGATAGCCGAGTTGGAGACTAACGCAGTAACAGCTTTCAAAGCCGGTGTAAGCAGTCAAGCCACTGGGGTTTACCTAACTGGAAAAAGGTTTGGTACATTGGAAGAACTTCGAGAGCAGCTCTTTACTTCGAAACAGATTCAAAAAGGCTTGAAGCTATGGAGCCAGGAGTATGGGAAAAAGTACCAAAATACTCCGGCGAAACACCACAGGAAAGCTGGAAGGCTGGAAATGTTATCAATGTAAGGCAGAAACAATTCCAAATGGAATTTGAAGTAGTGCAACCATCAACAACTGGGAATCTCCAAGAAGAACCAGGCAGCAATCTAGAGTTGCTAAATGCTTCAAATGCTGTCAGCCTGGGCACTTTGCTAAAGAATGCCAGTGGAGAAAGCAGCCTCCTTACTGCACTTAATGTCAGGAATAAGCGCACGAGATATCCAATTGCCAAATTCATCGCGTAAGAGTAGCCAACTGTGCAGCTAGCGTTCAAAATAAATTCCATCCAGGAAAAGAGGAGCTTTATTGCAAATTCTGCAGAACACGCGACGATTACACGGATATCTGCGTAAGAAAAAATTTAGCGGATAGAGAAACAGAACAATTGAATTCCAGTAATAAGTTTTTCATCACAGTCGCATCAGATATAGCTGTAGAAGGTACGTTTAGGCTTTTATTAGATACGGGATCCACATGTAGCTTAATGAAGCTCAATAGGATAAAAAGAGATACCTTCATACACACACAACATAAAAAGGGAATTGGAGGACTAGTTGGTCACGCGGAAAGCTCCTTAGGTACTTTTGAGGCAAAGTTACTGATAGATAACGGTCGGCAGGTTTGCTAATTTAATGTCATTGGTGACGCTGACTCCATTCCCGCCGATGGTATCCTTGGAATGGATTTCCTCAGTGACAAAGCTGTGATCGATGGTGTAAATAGGAAATTGTGGATTCAAGATGCCAATGAAGTGCAGAAAGAAAGTTCCGTTTTTAGAAATGTAACAGCTAGTGGTCCAGTGGTATCCAATAATTACAGTCCTAGAATTCAGTTCCTTGCCAGAATAGAGGAGGCTCACAGGAACGTGGCAGAAAACATCAGACCAGATATCAGTAACCCAGACAGCAACCGGAAGAATATAAAATGTAATGTAAAGGAAGCTTCAGGACTGGGGGAGAAAAGTATACCCATATTGGATGAGCCAGTCCAGCCACAACAAGGGGAGAAGACTTGGACCATAGCTTACGACAGTGCGGAACTTGATAAAGTAAGAAATGAAGAAGCCAATGGTTCAAGAAGGAGGCATCACAGGTATTATGGGTACAGTGAAAATAGGCTGGGGGATGAACGTGAATTCGTAACAATGGCCAATACAACAGCCTATTTCTTAAAAAGTCCTAATTCTTTCCATGGACAAACGAAATCTCACAAATTTGACAGACGATCTGCATGGCGCAATAATTGTAGGAACAATATCTATCCTCAACTGGGGAAAGGACAGGGGATTAAGCAAAAGGGTAAGTTAAAGATGCCAAAACATAGTTTTCAAACAGGTATAGTAGCGTCGCCGGTCCGAAGTAAGCTTAATAGGATAAATCTTAAGCCAAATTTGATTAGGCTGTACCAAGTAGGTAACGGTTATGACCCGGGAAGCGAGGGACTTAACCAAAGAGATTTCCAACAAATTCCCTCCAATTTCAGAAGAAATTCGATGAGTGGAGTTTGACAGTCTATAGCCGGAAAGAGATGGAAATGAGGTACCAAGATGACCTAGTGGATTCAATCGGTAAGATAAATTTATAGATTAAAAGGTAAGAAAATGTTAATAAAAGAATATTTTGTGAGATTCAAAAGAAAAAGGATCCTGGAAGAAGAGAAAATGGAATAAGAAGTTAATTAATAAGAGATTTTAAAAAGAAAAAAAGGGAGGCTTAGAAATTTAAAGTAAAAAAAAGGTCTCAAGTAAAAAGTAAGAGAAAGTTGAAGAAATAAAGTGTAAGAAATATAAGGATTTAAAAAAAAACTAAAAAGAGCAGAATTGAAACATACAACAAAGATAAAGATTTCTAAATAAAAGAAAAATATAGAAAATTTAAGTATTTCCCTTGTCTGTTTTAGAAAAAATAATAGGGAATATTACTTGAGAAGAAATAAAAAGAAAAAAAGTAGTAAAGATGTGTAAAAAAAAGTTAAATGGGAAAAATATTACGTATACAAAAATTTTGTTATAAACTCATTGTAAAAAGTTATAAGACAGGTTAGAACAATATTCCTTACTTTGAAAGAGTAAATGTATCAAATATGTAACAAATGATTAAAGTTTAAACTCATAAAAAATTAATGGATATAAGGAAGCATAAATAACATAAGTTAACATTTGGATGTTAAAAAAATAAAAAGATAAATACATAAATAAGTACAAAATTGAAATCCTACGATTAAGCATATAATGTAAAAATCGTCGCTAACTATATGTAGAAGTTGAAGCAACCTCAACGAGACTGCAGCAGAATTGGTTACATCAGTTCCAGAAACATCTTTGTGTAATTTACGTGGAGCAAGTTGATCATCAGAATAATAGTGTTGGTGGGAAACTGACAAAAGATATCCGTCGACGACTGTCCTAACTACGCACACAGTGTCTGAAACAGTGAAGATGATGAATAGAAGGAAAGCGCTGATGAATTTAAAAAACAAAAGAGCCACTGGAAGAATCAGAAGTTAGACCTCACGAGAAAAGCATTGTCTACTAATCAAGAACCCACATACACAATCACTGGGATATATGAGAGTTTCCAAGAAGTTCAAGTACCGAAGATCATCGAAATGTGTCACTGTATGTTAAAGATGTGATTGAAGACAAAAGCGACGCTTATATAAAGGCAAATCTAAAACAGATAGCGCAATCAGTTAAAAGAACTAGGAATCATGCAGAATTCTATGCAGTTTTAGAAAGCACGTTACAAAACTTTCAATAGAACAAAAGTATCTTTTTTATGTATGGGTGGACTCTCAATAATTTATGTAATTGGGAGAAGTCCATCATGCATATGGAAGTAATACAAAAAATAAAAATAACGAGATTCAAAGATCAATTAGAGTGAACAAAGGCATGTAGAGACGATCAGCAGCCAATGAGCCTTATAAGTAAAAGCTCAACAGTAAACTGAAAGTCCGCTTTACTCGAAATCTCGCTATTAGAAATACCCTTTAAAGCTCCCGAAGAGTGCAGCCCCACAAGCTGATAGTTGCATAAGCGCGGTTTACCTGAGATGAGTCAAACACCAGTGAGCTTCCACTGTACATCGGCGTTGCAGATTTTTCTGAGGACAACCAGGAACACCAAACTAAGCAACTGAAACAGCACATGGAACAAAGGACCCAACTAGCGTCAAGGTAATAGTCCACACAACACACCGAGCCCACGGTAGTTGAAAAGTTAATGGTACAGCTGAAGTAACCGTAACAGAATGCAGCAGTGTTAGCGAACCGGAGCATTAGATATTATTGTAAATAGGTACGTTCTATAGAGCTGCAGGTAGGACAAAGGTAAATAAAATAGAGGTATCAAATAGAAAGAATAGTTGTAAAAATTCATGATTAGAGATGGTAAGAATTACAAGTGCGTGTAATTGATAAAAAAGATATGATCAATTTACATATATATAATAGATAATGGAAAAAAGCTTTGATCAATGTTTTGCTATAGAAGGGAAGTAATAAATTGGTAAATTATGTGGAAAGTTTAGCATAGATAAATAGCTGTTGGGAAAATGTTAGATTATAATGGAATAAGGAAATATATTGTATAAAGATTGTGTTATGAAATATTCCCCTAACTACAATAAATGTCAGAAAGAAATTTAAATAAGTTAAATAAATTGGAAGACCACATAGATATATTACAAGAAGATAACATAGAATAAGAATAAAGACAAAAAAGGAAAGTAGTTGTAACAAGACGATATAAACGAACTTAGATGTGAGAAGAAAATAAGAAAAATTAAAAAGCAAGTAAACAGTTATTGTTGTTACTGCTGTTAATTAGTTAAATTAAAACAAAAGAACATATAAGAGATGAAATATAAAAAAAGGGGAAAACAAAAAATTAAAACGTAATAGAAATCACGAAATCCAATTAAAGTCAATGAAATATGTAATATGTAAAATAGGAAAGTAAGAAAATTTGAAAATAATTGTGTAAAGGAATCTGAACCGAACGAGGATTAAGAAATTTCCAGTTTATTTAATTGATTTCATTCTCCAGATCTAGTTCCCTGCGAAAACTAGTTTTTCCAAGGGGGGAGGGCTATTACGGCCCAATATACGGAAGATTCTTCCAGCAGCCAAGGGCGCATTCTAGCGAAATAATCAGCAATTGCTAAACAATACCTCGCATGGTATTGTTCTGCAACTGCCGGTTGTTTTGCTGATTAGCCCAACAGCTGGCTGCGATGAGCGCTTAGTGGAGCAATCGACGATTACGATAACAATTAACCTAGCATGGTAATTGTTATTTAAAGCGATTGTTTACTACTAAGCGAC
>CAWVNZ010002779.1:0-97272 GCA_963930735.1 Dioctria linearis | reverse complement strand
TGTCGCAAATTTTATGTGCGCCAGGGATTGCCTTTTCTATAGTAAATTTTTCAAAAACTAATTTTCAACTGTCACAAATTTTAATTGCGCCAGGGATTGCCTTTTCTATAGTAAATTATCAAAAAATAATTTTTTACTGTCGCAAATTTTAATTGCGCCAGGGATTGACTTTTCTATAGTAAATTATTCAAAAATAATTTTATACTGTCGCAATTTTAATGCGCCAGGGATTGACTTTTCTATAGTAAATTATTCAAAAAATAATTTTATACTGTCGCAAATTTTATGTGCGCCAGGGATTGCCTTTTCTATAGTAAATTATTCAAAAAATAATTTTCAACTGTCACAAATTTTAATTGCGCCAGGGATTGCCTTTTCTATAGTAAATTATTCAAAAACTAATTTTATACTGTCACAAATTTTAATTGCGCCAGGGATTGCCTTTTCTATAGTAAATTATTCAAAAAATAATTTTTTACTGTCGCAAATTTTAATTGCGCCAGGATTGACTTTTCTATAGTAAATTATTCAAAAAATAATTTTATACTGTCGCAAATTTTAATTGCGCCAGGGATTGACTTTTCTATAGTAAATTATTCAAAAAATAATTTTATACTGTCGCAAATTTTTATGTGCGCCAGGGATTGCCTTTTATATAGTAAATTATTCAAAAAATAATTTTCAACTGTCACAAATTTTAATTGCGCCAGGGATTGCCTTTTCTATAGTAAATTATTCAAAAACTAATTTTATACTGTCACAAATTTAATTGCGCCAGGGATTGACTTTTCTTATGTAAATTATTCAAAAACTAATTTTATACTGTCACAAATTTTAATTACGCCAGGGATTGCCTTTTTCTATAGTAAATTATTCAAAAAAATAATTTTCAACTGTCGCAAATTTTAATTGCGCCAGGGATTGACTTTTCTATAGTAAATTGATTCAAAAAATAATTTTCAACTGTCCACAAATTTTAATTGCGCCAGGGATTGACTTTTCTATAGTAAATTTTTTCAAAAACTAATTTTATACTGTCGCAAATTTTAATTACGCCAGGGATTGACTTTTCTATAGTAAATTATTCAAAAAATAATTTTATACTGTCGCAAATTTTAAATATCCCAGGGATTGCCTTTTCTATAGTAAATTATTCAAAAAATAATTTTATACTGTCGCAAATTTTATGTGCGCCAGGGATTGCCTTTTCTATAGTAAATTATTCAAAAAATAATTTTATACTGTCGCAAATTTTATGTGCGCCAGGGATTGCCTTTTATATAGTAAATTTTTCAAAAAATAATTTTCAACTGTCGCAAATTTTAATTACGCCAGGGATTGACTTTTCTATAGTAAATTATTCAAAAAATAATTTTCAACTGTCACAAATTTTAATTGCGCCAGGGATTGCCTTTTCTATAGTAAATTTTTCAAAAAATAATTTTCAACTGTCACAAATTTTATGTGCGCCAGGGATTGCCTTTTCTATAGTAAATTATTCAAAAACTAATTTTATACTGTCACAAATTTTAATTACGCCAGGGATTGCCTTTTCTATAGTAAATTATTCAAAAATAATTTTCAACTGTCGCAAAATTTTAATTGCGCCAGGGATTGACTTTTCTATAGTAAATTATTCAAAAAATAATTTTCAACTGTCACAAATTTTAATTGCGCCAGGGATTGCCTTTTCTATAGTAATTATTCAAAAATAATTTTCAACTGTCACAAATTTTAATTGCGCCAGGGATTGCCTTTTCTATAGTAAATTATTCAAAAACTAATTTTCTACTGTCGCAAATTTTAAATATCCCAGGGATTGCCTTTTCTATAGTAAATTATTCAAAAAATAATTTTTATACTGTCGCAAATTTTAATTGCGCCAGGGATTGCCTTTTCTATAGTAAATTATTCAAAAACTAATTTTATACTGTCACAAATTTTAATTACGCCAGGGATTGCCTTTTATATAGTAAATTTTCAAAACTAATTTTCTACTGTCGCAAATTTTAAATATCCCAGGGATTGCCTTTTCTATAGTAAATTATTCAAAAAATAATTTTCAACTGTCACAAATTTAATTGCGCCAGGGATTGCCTTTTCTATAGTAAATTATTCAAAAACTAATTTTCTACTGTCGCAAATTTTAAATATCCCAGGGATTGCCTTTTCTTTAGTAAATTATTCAAAAACTAATTTTATACTGGTCACAAATTTTAATTACGCCAGGGATTGCCTTTTCTATAGTAAATTATTCAAAAAATAATTTTATACTGTCGCATATTTTATGTGCGCCAGGGATTGCCTTTTCTATAGTAAATTATTCAAAAACTAATTTTCAACTGTCACAAACTTTAATTGCGCCAGGGATTGCCTTTTCTATAGTAAATTATTCAAAAAATAATTTTATACTGTCGCAAATTTTATGTGCGCCAGGGATTGCCTTTTCTATAGTAAATTATTCAAAAAATAATTTTCAACTGTCACAAATTTTAATTACGCCAGGGATTGACTTTTCTATAGTAAATTATTCAAAAAATAATTTTATACTGTCGCAAATTTTATGTGCGCCAGGGATTGCCTTTTCTATAGTAAATTTTTCAAAAACTAATTTTCAACTGTCGCAAATTTTAAATATCCCAGGGATTGACTTTTCTATAGTAAATTATTCAAAAAATAATTTTTATACTGTCACAAATTTTAATTGCGCCAGGGATTGACTTTTCTATAGTAAATTATTCAAAAACTAATTTTATACTGTCGCAAATTTTAATTACGCCAGGGATTGCCTTTTATATAGTAAATTATTCAAAAAATAATTTTATACTGTCACAAATTTTAATTACGCCAGGGATTGCCTTTTCTATAGTAAATTATTCAAAAACTAATTTTATACTGTCACAAATTTTAATTACGCCAGGGATTGCCTTTTCTATAGTAAATTTTTCAAAAAATAATTTTATACTGTCGCAAATTTTAATTACGCCAGGGATTGCCTTTTATATAGTAAAATTTTTCAAAAACTAATTTTTTTACTGTCGCAAATTTTATGTGCGCCAGGGATTGCCTTTTCTATAGTAAATTATTCAAAAAATAATTTTCTACTGTCACAAATTTTAATTACGCCAGGGATTGCCTTTTCTATAGTAAATTTTTCAAAAACTAATTTTTTACTGTCGCAAATTTTATGTGCGCCAGGGATTGCCTTTTCTATAGTAAATTATTCAAAAACTAATTTTATACTGTCACAAATTTTAATTACGCCAGGGATTGCCTTTTCTATAGTAAATTTTTCAAAAACTAATTTTATACTGTCGCAAATTTTAATTACGCCAGGGATTGCCTTTTCTATAGTAAATTATTCAAAAACTAATTTTATACTGTCACAAATTTTAATTACGCCAGGGATTGCCTTTTCTATAGTAAATTTTTCAAAAACTAATTTTATATATGTCGCAAATTTTAATTACGCCAGGGATTGCCTTTTTATATAGTAAACTTTTTCAAAAACTAATTTTTACTGTCGCACATTTTTATGTGCGCCAGGGATTGCCTTTTCTATAGTAAATTATTCAAAAAATAATTTTTAACTGTCACAAATTTTAATTGCGCCAGGGATTGACTTTTCTATAGTAAATTATTCAAAAAATAATTTTCAACTGTCACAAATTTTAATTGCGCCAGGGATTGACTTTTCTATAGTGAATTATTCAAAAACTAATTTTATACTGTCGCAAATTTTAAATATCCCAGGGATTGCCTTTTCTATAGTAAATTATTCAAAAACTAATTTTATACTGTCGCAAATTTTAATTACGCCAGGGATTGCCTTTTTCTATAGTAAATTATTCAAAAACTAATTTTATACTGTCACAAATTTTAATTGCGCCAGGGATTGACTTTTCTATAGTAAATTATTCAAAAAATAATTTTATACTGTCGCAAATTTTATGTGCGCCAGGGATTGCCTTTTCTATAGTAAATTTTTCAAAAACTAATTTTCAACTGTCACAAATTTTAATTGCGCCAGGGATTGCCTTTTCTATAGTAAATTATTCAAAAAATAATTTTTTACTGTCGCAAATTTTAATTGCGCCAGGGATTGACTTTTCTATAGTAAATTATTCAAAAAATAATTTTATACTGTCGCAAATTTTAATTGCGCCAGGGATTGACTTTTCTATAGTAAATTATTCAAAAAATAATTTTATACTGTCGCAAATTTTATGTGCGCCAGGGATTGCCTTTTCTATAGTAAATTATTCAAAAAATAATTTTCAACTGTCACAAATTTTAATTGCGCCAGGGATTGCCTTTTCTATAGTAAATTATTCAAAAACTAATTTTATACTGTCACAAATTTTAATTGCGCCAGGGATTGCCTTTTCTATAGTAAATTATTCAAAAAATAATTTTTTACTGTCGCAAATTTTAATTGCGCCAGGGATTGACTTTTCTATAGTAAATTATTCAAAAAATAATTTTATACTGTCGCAAATTTTAATTGCGCCAGGGATTGACTTTTCTATAGTAAATTATTCAAAAAATAATTTTATACTGTCGCAAATTTTATGTGCGCCAGGGATTGCCTTTTATATAGTAAATTATTCAAAAAATAATTTTCAACTGTCACAAATTTTAATTGCGCCAGGGATTGCCTTTTCTATAGTAAATTATTCAAAAACTAATTTTATACTGTCACAAATTTTAATTGCGCCAGGGATTGACTTTTCTATAGTAAATTATTCAAAAACTAATTTTATACTGTCACAAATTTTAATTACGCCAGGGATTGCCTTTTCTATAGTAAATTATTCAAAAAATAATTTTCAACTGTCGCAAATTTTAATTGCGCCAGGGATTGACTTTTCTATAGTAAATTATTCAAAAAATAATTTTCAACTGTCACAAATTTTAATTGCGCCAGGGATTGACTTTTCTATAGTAAATTTTTCAAAAACTAATTTTATACTGTCGCAAATTTTAATTACGCCAGGGATTGACTTTTCTATAGTAAATTATTCAAAAAATAATTTTATACTGTCGCAAATTTTAAATATCCCAGGGATTGCCTTTTCTATAGTAAATTATTCAAAAAATAATTTTATACTGTCGCAAATTTTATGTGCGCCAGGGATTGCCTTTTCTATAGTAAATTATTCAAAAAATAATTTTATACTGTCGCAAATTTTATGTGCGCCAGGGATTGCCTTTTATATAGTAAATTTTTCAAAAAATAATTTTCAACTGTCGCAAATTTTAATTACGCCAGGGATTGACTTTTCTATAGTAAATTATTCAAAAAATAATTTTCAACTGTCACAAATTTTAATTGCGCCAGGGATTGCCTTTTCTATAGTAAATTTTTCAAAAAATAATTTTCAACTGTCACAAATTTTATGTGCGCCAGGGATTGCCTTTTCTATAGTAAATTATTCAAAAACTAATTTTATACTGTCACAAATTTTAATTACGCCAGGGATTGCCTTTTCTATAGTAAATTATTCAAAAAATAATTTTCAACTGTCGCAAATTTTAATTGCGCCAGGGATTGACTTTTCTATAGTAAATTATTCAAAAAATAATTTTCAACTGTCACAAATTTTAATTGCGCCAGGGATTGCCTTTTCTATAGTAAATTATTCAAAAAATAATTTTCAACTGTCACAAATTTTAATTGCGCCAGGGATTGCCTTTTCTATAGTAAATTATTCAAAAACTAATTTTCTACTGTCGCAAATTTTAAATATCCCAGGGATTGCCTTTTCTATAGTAAATTATTCAAAAAATAATTTTATGCTGTCGCAAATTTTAATTGCGCCAGGGATTGCCTTTTCTATAGTAAATTATTCAAAAACTAATTTTATACTGTCACAAATTTTAATTACGCCAGGGATTGCCTTTTATATAGTAAATTTTTCAAAAACTAATTTTCTACTGTCGCAAATTTTAAATATCCCAGGGATTGCCTTTTCTATAGTAAATTATTCAAAAAATAATTTTCAACTGTCACAAATTTTAATTGCGCCAGGGATTGCCTTTTCTATAGAAAATTATTCAAAAACTAATTTTCTACTGTCGCAAATTTTAAATATCCCAGGGATTGCCTTTTCTATAGTAAATTATTCAAAAACTAATTTTATACTGTCACAAATTTTAATTACGCCAGGGATTGCCTTTTCTATAGTAAATTATTCAAAAAATAATTTTATACTGTCGCAAATTTTATGTGCGCCAGGGATTGCCTTTTCTATAGTAAATTATTCAAAAACTAATTTTCAACTGTCACAAACTTTAATTGCGCCAGGGATTGCCTTTTCTATAGTAAATTATTCAAAAAATAATTTTCAACTGTCACAAATTTTAATTGCGCCAGGGATTGACTTTTATATAGTAAATTATTCAAAAAATAATTTTATACTGTCGCAAATTTTAATTACGCCAGGGATTGCCTTTTCTATAGTAAATTATTCAAAAAATAATTTTATACTGTCACAAATTTTAAATATCCCAGGGATTGCCTTTTCTATAGTAAATTATTCAAAAAATAATTTTATACTGTCACAAATTTTAATTGCGCCAGGGATTGCCTTTTCTATAGTAAATTATTCAAAAAATAATTTTTTACTGTCGCAAATTTTAATTGCGCCAGGGATTGACTTTTCTATAGTAAATTATTCAAAAAATAATTTTATACTGTCGCAAATTTTAATTGCGCCAGGGATTGCCTTTTCTATAGTAAATTATTCAAAAACTAATTTTCAACTGTCGCAAATTTTAATTACGCCAGGGATTGCCTTTTCTATAGTAAATTTTTCAAAAACTAATTTTCAACTGTCGCAAATTTTAAATATCCCAGGGATTGCCTTTTATATAGTAAATTTTTCAAAAACTAATTTTATACTGTCACAAATTTTAATTGCGCCAGGGATTGCCTTTTCTATAGTAAATTTTTCAAAAACTAATTTTATACTGTCGCAAATTTTAATTGCGCCAGGGATTGCCTTTTCTATAGTAAATTATTCAAAAAATAATTTTATACTGTCGCAAATTTTAATTGCGCCAGGGATTGACTTTTCTATAGTAAATTATTCAAAAAATAATTTTATACTGTCACAAATTTTAATTGCGCCAGGGATTGACTTTTCTATAGTAAATTATTCAAAAACTAATTTTTTACTGTCGCAAATTTTAATTACGCCAGGGATTGCCTTTTCTATAGTAAATTATTCAAAAAATAATTTTATACTGTCACAAATTTTAAATATCCCAGGGATTGCCTTTTCTATAGTAAATTTTTCAAAAACTAATTTTTTACTGTCGCAAATTTTAATTACGCCAGGGATTGCCTTTTCTATAGTAAATTATTCAAAAAATAATTTTATACTGTCACAAATTTTAAATATCCCAGGGATTGCCTTTTCTATAGTAAATTTTTCAAAAACTAATTTTATACTGTCACAAATTTTAATTGCGCCAGGGATTGCCTTTTCTATAGTAAATTATTCAAAAACTAATTTTATACTGTCACAAATTTTAATTGCGCCAGGGATTGACTTTTCTATAGTAAATTATTCAAAAAATAATTTTATACTGTCGCAAATTTTATGTGCGCCAGGGATTGCCTTTTCTATAGTAAATTTTTCAAAAACTAATTTTCAACTGTCACAAATTTTAATTGCGCCAGGGATTGACTTTTCTATAGTAAATTATTCAAAAAATAATTTTATACTGTCACAAATTTTAATTGCGCCAGGGATTGACTTTTCTATAGTAAATTATTCAAAAACTAATTTTTTACTGTCGCAAATTTTAATTACGCCAGGGATTGCCTTTTCTATAGTAAATTATTCAAAAAATAATTTTATACTGTCACAAATTTTAAATATCCCAGGGATTGCCTTTTCTATAGTAAATTATTCAAAAAATAATTTTAAACTGTCGCAAATTTTAATTGCGCCAGGGATTGACTTTTCTATAGTAAATTATTCAAAAAATAATTTTATACTGTCGCAAATTTTAATTGCGCCAGGGATTGACTTTTCTATAGTAAATTATTCAAAAACTAATTTTATACTGTCGCAAATTTTAATTACGCCAGGGATTGCCTTTTATATAGTAAATTATTCAAAAAATAATTTTATACTGTCACAAATTTTAATTGCGCCAGGGATTGCCTTTTCTATAGTAAATTATTCAAAAAATAATTTTATACTGTCACAAATTTTATGTGCGCCAGGGATTGACTTTTCTATAGTAAATTATTCAAAAAATAATTTTATACTGTCACAAATTTTAATTGCGCCAGGGATTGACTTTTCTATAGTAAATTATTCAAAAACTAATTTTCAACTGTCGCAAATTTTAATTACGCCAGGGATTGCCTTTTCTATAGTAAATTTTTCAAAAACTAATTTTCAACTGTCGCAAATTTTAAATATCCCAGGGATTGCCTTTTATATAGTAAATTTTTCAAAAACTAACTTTATACTGTCACAAATTTTAATTGCGCCAGGGATTGCCTTTTCTATAGTAAATTTTTCAAAAACTAATTTTATACTGTCGCAAATTTTAATTGCGCCAGGGATTGCCTTTTCTATAGTAAATTATTCAAAAAATAATTTTATACTGTCGCAAATTTTAATTGCGCCAGGGATTGACTTTTCTATAGTAAATTATTCAAAAAATAATTTTATACTGTCACAAATTTTAATTGCGCCAGGGATTGACTTTTCTATAGTAAATTATTCAAAAACTAATTTTCAACTGTCACAAATTTTAATTGCGCCAGGGATTGCCTTTTCTATAGTAAATTATTCAAAAAATAATTTTATACTGTCGCAAATTTTAATTGCGCCAGGGATTGACTTTTCTATAGTAAATTATTCAAAAAATAATTTTCAACTGTCACAAATTTTAATTACGCCAGGGATTGACTTTTCTATAGTAAATTATTCAAAAACTAATTTTATACTGTCGCAAATTTTAATTACGCCAGGGATTGCCTTTTCTATAGTAAATTATTCAAAAAATAATTTTCAACTGTCACAAATTTTAATTGCGCCAGGGATTGCCTTTTCTATAGTAAATTATTCAAAAAATAATTTTCAACTGTCGCAAATTTTATGTGCGCCAGGGATTGCCTTTTCTATAGTAAATTATTCAAAAAATAATTTTCTACTGTCGCAAATTTTAATTGCGCCAGGGATTGACTTTTATATAGTAAATTTTTCAAAAACTAATTTTATACTGTCACAAATTTTAATTGCGCCAGGGATTGACTTTTCTATAGTAAATTATTCAAAAACTAATTTTATACTGTCGCAAATTTTAATTACGCCAGGGATTGCCTTTTATATAGTAAATTATTCAAAAAATAATTTTATACTGTCGCAAATTTTATGTGCGCCAGGGATTGCCTTTTCTATAGTAAATTATTCAAAAAATAATTTTATACTGTCGCAAATTTTAATTGCGCCAGGGATTGACTTTTCTATAGTAAATTATTCAAAAAATAATTTTATACTGTCGCAAATTTTAATTGCGCCAGGGATTGCCTTTTCTATAGTAAATTATTCAAAAACTAATTTTATACTGTCGCAAATTTTATGTGCGCCAGGGATTGCCTTTTCTATAGTAAATTTTTCAAAAACTAATTTTATACTGTCGCAAATTTTAAATATCCCAGGGATTGCCTTTTCTATAGTAAATTATTCAAAAAATAATTTTTTACTGTCGCAAATTTTAATTACGCCAGGGATTGACTTTTCTATAGTAAATTATTCAAAAAATAATTTTCAACTGTCACAAATTTTAATTGCGCCAGGGATTGCCTTTTCTATAGTAAATTATTCAAAAAATAATTTTATACTGTCGCAAATTTTAATTGCGCCAGGGATTGACTTTTCTATAGTAAATTATTCAAAAAATAATTTTCAACTGTCACAAATTTTATGTGCGCCAGGGATTGCCTTTTCTATAGTAAATTATTCAAAAAATAATTTTCAACTGTCACAAATTTTAATTGCGCCAGGGATTGCCTTTTCTATAGTAAATTATTCAAAAACTAATTTTATACTGTCGCAAATTTTATGTGCGCCAGGGATTGCCTTTTCTATAGTAAATTATTCAAAAAATAATTTTCAACTGTCACAAATTTTAATTGCGCCAGGGATTGCCTTTTCTATAGTAAATTATTCAAAAACTAATTTTATACTGTCGCAAATTTTAATTACGCCAGGGATTGACTTTTCTATAGTAAATTATTCAAAAAATAATTTTCAACTGTCACAAATTTTAATTGCGCCAGGGATTGCCTTTTCTATAGTAAATTATTCAAAAAATAATTTTATACTGTCACAAATTTTAATTGCGCCAGGGATTGCCTTTTCTATAGTAAATTATTCAAAAAATAATTTTCAACTGTCACAAATTTTAATTGCGCCAGGGATTGCCTTTTCTATAGTAAATTATTCAAAAACTAATTTTATACTGTCACAAATTTTAATTGCGCCAGGGATTGACTTTTCTATAGTAAATTATTCAAAAAATAATTTTATACTGTCGCAAATTTTATGTGCGCCAGGGATTGCCTTTTCTATAGTAAATTATTCAAAAAATAATTTTATACTGTCGCAAATTTTAATTGCGCCAGGGATTGCCTTTTCTATAGTAAATTATTCAAAAACTAATTTTATACTGTCGCAAATTTTAATTGCGCCAGGGATTGACTTTTCTATAGTAAATTATTCAAAAAATAATTTTCAACTGTCACAAATTTTAATTACGCCAGGGATTGACTTTTCTATAGTAAATTATTCAAAAAATAATTTTCAACTGTCGCAAATTTTATGTGCGCCAGAGATTGCCTTTTCTATAGTAAATTATTCAAAAACTAATTTTCAACTGTCGCAAATTTTAATTACGCCAGGGATTGCCTTTTCTATAGTAAATTTTTCAAAAACTAATTTTCAACTGTCGCAAATTTTAAATATCCCAGGGATTGCCTTTTATATAGTAAATTTTTCAAAAACTAATTTTATACTGTCACAAATTTTAATTACGCCAGGGATTGACTTTTCTATAGTAAATTATTCAAAAAATAATTTTATACTGTCGCAAATTTTATGTGCGCCAGGGATTGCCTTTTCTATAGTAAATTATTCAAAAACTAATTTTTTACTGTCGCAAATTTTAATTGCGCCAGGGATTGACTTTTCTATAGTAAATTATTCAAAAAATAATTTTCAACTGTCACAAATTTTAATTACGCCAGGGATTGACTTTTCTATAGTAAATTATTCAAAAAATAATTTTCAACTGTCACAAATTTTAATTGCGCCAGGGATTGCCTTTTCTATAGTAAATTTTTCAAAAACTAATTTTCAACTGTCGCAAATTTTAAATATCCCAGGGATTGCCTTTTATATAGTAAATTATTCAAAAACTAATTTTCAACTGTCACTAATTTTAATTACGCCAGGGATTGACTTTTCTATAGTAAATTATTCAAAAAATAATTTTATACTGTCGCAAATTTTATGTGCGCCAGGGATTGCCTTTTCTATAGTAAATTTTTCAAAAACTAATTTTCAACTGTCACAAATTTTAATTGCGCCAGGGATTGACTTTTCTATAGTAAATTATTCAAAAAATAATTTTATACTGTCACAAATTTTAATTGCGCCAGGGATTGACTTTTCTATAGTAAATTATTCAAAAAATAATTTTCAACTGTCGCATATTTTATGTGCGCCAGGGATTGCCTTTTCTATAGTAAATTATTCAAAAACTAATTTTCAACTGTCGCAAATTTTAATTACGCCAGGGATTGCCTTTTCTATAGTAAATTTTTCAAAAACTAATTTTCAACTGTCGCAAATTTTAAATATCCCAGGGATTGCCTTTTATATAGTAAATTTTTCAAAAACTAATTTTCAACTGTCGCAAATTTTAATTGCGCCAGGGATTGCCTTTTCTATAGTAAATTATTCAAAAAATAATTTTATACTGTCGCAAATTTTAATTGCGCCAGGGATTGCCTTTTCTATAGTAAATTTTTCAAAAACTAATTTTCAACTGTCGCAAATTTTAATTGCGCCAGGGATTGCCTTTTCTATAGTAAATTATTCAAAAACTAATTTTATACTGTCACAAATTTTAATTGCGCCAGGGTTGACTTTTCTATAGTAAATTATTCAAAAAATAATTTTATACTGTCGCAAATTTTATGTGCGCCAGGGATTGCCTTTTCTATAGTAAATTATTCAAAAAATAATTTTATACTGTCGCAAATTTTAATTGCGCCAGGGATTGCCTTTTCTATAGTAAATTATTCAAAAAATAATTTTATACTGTCGCAAATTTTAATTGCGCCAGGGATTGACTTTTCTATAGTAAATTATTCAAAAAATAATTTTCAACTGTCACAAATTTTAATTACGCCAGGGATTGACTTTTCTATAGTAAATTATTCAAAAAATAATTTTCAACTGTCACAAATTTTAATTGCGCCAGGGATTGCCTTTTCTATAGTAAATTATTCAAAAAATAATTTTATACTGTCGCAAATTTTAATTGCGCCAGGGATTGACTTTTCTATAGTAAATTATTCAAAAAATAATTTTATACTGTCGCAAATTTTAATTGCGCCAGGGATTGACTTTTCTATAGTAAATTATTCAAAAAATAATTTTCAACTGTCACAAATTTTAATTACGCCAGGGATTGACTTTTCTATAGTAAATTATTCAAAAAATAATTTTCAACTGTCACAAATTTTAATTACGCCAGGGATTGACTTTTCTATAGTAAATTATTCAAAAAATAATTTTCAACTGTCACAAATTTTAATTGCGCCAGGGATTGCCTTTTCTATAGTAAATTATTCAAAAAATAATTTTCAACTGTCACAAATTTTAATTGCGCCAGGGATTGACTTTTCTATAGTAAATTATTCAAAAACTAATTTTCAACTGTCACAAATTTTAATTGCGCCAGGGATTGCCTTTTCTATAGTAAATTATTCAAAAATAATTTTATACTGTCGCAAATTTTAATTGCGCCAGGGATTGACTTTTCTATAGTAAATTATTCAAAAAATAATTTTATACTGTCGCAAATTTTATGTGCGCCAGGGATTGCCTTTTCTATAGTAAATTATTCAAAAAATAATTTTCAACTGACGCAAATTTTATGTGCGCCAGGGATTGCCTTTTCTATAGTAATTATTCAAAAAACTAATTTTCAACTGTCGCAAATTTTAATTACGCCAGGGATTGACTTTTCTATAGTAAATTATTCAAAAAATAATTTTCAACTGTCACAAATTTTAATTACGCCAGGATTGACTTTTCTATAGTAAATTATTCAAAAAATAATTTTCAACTGTCGCAAATTTTATGTGCGCCAGGGATTGCCTTTTCTATAGTAAATTATTCAAAAACTAATTTTCAACTGTCGCAAATTTTAATTACGCCAGGGATTGCCTTTTCTATAGTAAATTTTTCAAAAACTAATTTTCAACTGTCGCAAATTTTAATTGCGCCAGGGATTGCCTTTTCTATAGTAAATTTTTCAAAAACTAATTTTCAACTGTCGCAAATTTTAATTGCGCCAGGGATTGCCTTTTCTATAGTAAATTTTTCAAAAACTAATTTTCAACTGTCGCAAATTTTAATTGCGCCAGGGATTGCCTTTTCTATAGTAAATTATTCAAAAAATAATTTTATACTGTCACAAATTTTAATTGCGCCAGGGATTGACTTTTCTATAGTAAATTATTCAAAAACTAATTTTTTACTGTCGCAAATTTTAATTACGCCAGGGATTGCCTTTTCTATAGTAAATTATTCAAAAAAATAATTTTATACTGTCACAAATTTTAAATATCCCAGGGATTGCCTTTTCTATAGTAAATTTTTCAAAAACTAATTTCAACTGTCACAAATTTTAATTGCGCCAGGGATTGACTTTTCTATAGTAAATTATTCAAAAAATAATTTTCAACTGTCACAAATTTTAATTGCGCCAGGGATTGACTTTTCTATAGTAAATTATTCAAAAACTAATTTTTACTGTCGCAAATTTTAATTACGCCAGGGATTGCCTTTTCTATAGTAAATTATTCAAAAATAATTTTATACTGTCACAAATTTTAATTGCGCCAGGGATTGACTTTTCTATAGTAAATTATTCAAAAAATAATTTTATACTGTCGCAAATTTTATGTGCGCCAGGATTGCCTTTTCTATAGTAAATTATTCAAAAAATAATTTTATACTGTCGCAAATTTTATGTGCGCCAGGATTGACTTTTCTATAGTAAATATTCAAAAACTAATTTTTTACTGTCGCAAATTTTAATTACGCCAGGGATTGCCTTTTCTATAGTAAATTATTCAAAAACTAATTTTCAACTGTCGCAAATTTTAATTGCGCCAGGGATTGACTTTTCTATAGTAAATTATTCAAAAACTAATTTTATACCTGTCGCAAATTTTAATTACGCCAGGGATTGCCTTTTATATAGTAAATTATTCAAAAACTAATTTTATACTGTCACAAATTTTAATTACGCCAGGATTGACTTTTCTATAGTAAATTATTCAAAAAATAATTTTATACTGTCGCAAATTTTAATTACGCCAGGGATTGCCTTTTCTATAGTAAATTATTCAAAAAATAATTTTATACTGTCACAAATTTTAATTGCGCCAGGATTGCCTTTTATATAGTAAATTATTCAAAAAATAATTTTATACTGTCACAAATTTTAATTACGCCAGGGATTGCCTTTTCTATAGTAAATTATTCAAAAACTAATTTTATACTGTCACAAATTTTAATTGCGCCAGGGATTGACTTTTCTATAGTAAATTATTCAAAAAATAATTTTATACTGTCACAAATTTTAATTGCGCCAGGGATTGACTTTTCTATAGTAAATTTTTCAAAAACTAATTTTATACTGTCACAAATTTTAATTGCGCCAGGGATTGACCTTTCTATAGTAAATTATTCAAAAAATAATTTTATACTGTCGCAAATTTTATGTGCGCCAGGGATTGCCTTTTCTATAGTAAATTATTCAAAAACTAATTTTTTACTGTCGCAAATTTTAATTACGCCAGGGATTGCCTTTTCTATAGTAAATTATTCAAAAAATAATTTTATACTGTCGCAAATTTTATGTGCGCCAGGGATTGACTTTTCTATAGTAAATTATTCAAAAATAATTTTCAACTGTCACAAATTTTAATTGCGCCAGGGATTGCCTTTTCTATAGTAAATTATTCAAAAACTAATTTTATACTGTCACAAATTTTAATTGCGCCAGGGATTGCCTTTTCTATAGTAAATTATTCAAAAACTAATTTTATACTGTCACAAATTTTAATTGCGCCAGGGATTGACTTTTCTATAGTAAATTATTCAAAAAATAATTTTATACTGTCGCAAATTTTATGTGCGCCAGGGATTGCCTTTTCTATAGTAAATTTTCAAAAACTAATTTTATACTGTCGCAAATTTTAATTACGCCAGGGATTGCCTTTTATATAGTAAATTTTTCAAAAACTAATTTTATACTGTCGCAAATTTTAATTACGCCAGGGATTGCCTTTTCTATAGTAAATTTTTCAAAAACTAATTTTATACTGTCACAAATTTTAATTGCGCCAGGGATTGACTTTTCTATAGTAAATTATTCAAAAACTAATTTTATACTGTCGCAAATTTTAATTACGCCAGGGATTGACTTTTCTATAGTAAAGTATTCAAAAAATAATTTTATACTGTCGCAAAATTTTATGTGCGCCAGGGATTGCCTTTTCTATAGTAAATTATTCAAAAAATAATTTTCAACTGTCGCAAATTTTAAATATCCCAGGGATTGCCTTTTATATAGTAAATTATTCAAAAAATAATTTTATACTGTCGCAAATTTTAATTGCGCCAGGATTGACTTTTCTATAGTAAATTATTCAAAAAATAATTTTATACTGTCGCAAATTTTATGTGCGCCAGGATTGCCTTTTCTATAGTAAATTATTCAAAACTAATTTTTTACTGTCGCAAATTTTAATTACGCCAGGGATTGCCTTTTCTATAGTAAATTTTTCAAAAACTAATTTTATACTGTCACAAATTTTAATTGCGCCAGGGATTGACTTTTCTATAGTAAATTATTCAAAAAATAATTTTATACTGTCACAAATTTTAATTGCGCCAGGGATTGACTTTTCTATAGTAAATTATTCAAAAATAATTTTCAACTGTCACAAATTTTAATTGCGCCAGGGATTGCCTTTTCTATAGTAAATTATTCAAAAAATAATTTTCAACTGTCACAAATTTTAATTGCGCCAGGGATTGACTTTTCTATAGTAAATTATTCAAAAACTAATTTTATACTGTCGCAAATTTTAATTACGCCAGGGATTGCCTTTTCTATAGTAAATTATTCAAAAAATAATTTTCTACTGTCGCAAATTTTATGTGCGCCAGGGATTGCCTTTTCTATAGTAAATTATTCAAAAAATAATTTTTTACTGTCGCAAATTTTATGTGCGCCAGGGATTGCCTTTTCTATAGTAAATTATTCAAAAAATAATTTTCAACTGTCACAAATTTTAATTGCGCCAGGGATTGACTTTTCTATAGTAAATTATTCAAAAACTAATTTTCAACTGTCACAAATTTTAATTGCGCCAGGGATTGCCTTTTCTATAGTAAATTATTCAAAAACTAATTTTTTACTGTCGCAATTTTATGTGCGCCAGGGATTGCCTTTTCTATAGTAAATTATTCAAAAAATAATTTTATACTGTCACAAATTTTAATTACGCCAGGGATTGACTTTTCTATAGTAAATTATTCAAAAAATAATTTTCAACTGTCGCAAATTTTAATTACGCCAGGGATTGCCTTTTCTATAGTAAATTATTCAAAAAATAATTTTTTACTGTCGCAAATTTTATGTGCGCCAGGGATTGCCTTTTCTATAGTAAATTATTCAAAACTAATTTTATACTGTCACAAATTTTAATTACGCCAGGGATTGACTTTTCTATAGTAAATTATTCAAAAAATAATTTTCAACTGTCGCAAATTTTAATTACGCCAGGGATTGCCTTTTCTATAGTAAATTTTTCAAAAAACTAATTTTATACTGTCGAAATTTTATGTGCGCCAGGGATTGCCTTTTCTATAGTAAATTTTTCAAAAACTAATTTTATACTGTCGCAAATTTTAAATATCCCAGGGATTGCCTTTTCTATAGTAAATTATTCAAAAAATAATTTTCTACTGTCGCAAATTTTAGTTGCGCCAGGGATTGACTTTTCTATAGTAAATTATTCAAAAATAATTTTATACTGTCGCAAATTTTAATTGCGCCAGGGATTGCCTTTTCTATAGTAAATTATTCAAAAACTAATTTTATACTGTCGCAAATTTTATGTGCGCCAGGGATTGCCTTTTCTATAGTAAATTTTTCAAAAACTAATTTTATACTGTCGCAAATTTTAAATATCCCAGGGATTGACTTTTCTATAGTAAATTATTCAAAAAATAATTTTCAACTGTCACAAATTTTAATTGCGCCAGGGATTGCCTTTTATATAGTAAATTATTCAAAAACTAATTTTCAACTGTCACAAATTTTAAATATCCCAGGGATTGCCTTTTCTATAGTAAATTATTCAAAAAATAATTTTCAACTGTCGCAAATTTTATGTGCGCCAGGGATTGCCTTTTCTATAGTAAATTATTCAAAAAATAATTTTTACTGTCGCAAATTTTAATTGCGCCAGGGATTGACTTTTCTATAGTAAATTATTCAAAAAATAATTTTCTACTGTCGCAAATTTTAATTACGCCAGGGATTGCCTTTTCTATAGTAAATTTTTCAAAAACTAATTTTATACTGTCGCAAATTTTAATTGCGCCAGGGATTGCCTTTTCTATAGTAAATTATTCAAAAAATAATTTTCAACTGTCACAAATTTTAATTGCGCCAGGGATTGCCTTTTCTATAGTAAATTATTCAAAAAATAATTTTTTACTGTCACAAATTTTAATTGCGCCAGGGATTGCCTTTTCTATAGTAAATTATTCAAAAAATAATTTTTTACTGTCGCAAATTTTATGTGCGCCAGGGATTGCCTTTTCTATAGTAAATTATTCAAAAACTAATTTTATACTGTCACAAATTTTAATTACGCCAGGGATTGACTTTTCTATAGTAAATTATTCAAAAAATAATTTTCAACTGTCGCAAATTTAATTACGCCAGGGATTGCCTTTTCTATAGTAAATTTTTCAAAAACTAATTTTATACTGTCGCAAATTTTATGTGCGCCAGGGATTGCCTTTTCTATAGTAAATTATTCAAAAAATAATTTTCTACTGTCGCAAATTTTAATTGCGCCAGGGATTGACTTTTCTATAGTAAATTATTCAAAAAATAATTTTCTACTGTCGCAAATTTAATTGCGCCAGGGATTGACTTTTCTATAGTAAATTAATCCAAAAATAATTTTATACTGTCGCAAATTTTATGTGCGCCAGGGATTGACTTTTCTATAGTAAATTTTTCAAAAACTAATTTTATACTGTCGCAAATTTTATGTGCGCCAGGGATTGCCTTTTCTATAGTAAATTATTCAAAAAATAATTTTATACTGTCGCAAATTTTATGTGCGCCAGGGATTGCCTTTTCTATAGTAAATTATTCAAAAAATAATTTTTTACTGTCACAAATTTTAATTGCGCCAGGGATTGCCTTTTCTATAGTAAATTATTCAAAAAATAATTTTCAACTGTCACAAATTTTAATTGCGCCAGGGATTGCCTTTTCTATAGTAAATTATTCAAAAAATAATTTTCTACTGTCGCAAATTTTAATTGCGCCAGGGATTGACTTTTCTATAGTAAATTATTCAAAAAATAATTTTCTACTGTCGCAAATTTTAATTGCGCCAGGGATTGACTTTTCAATAGTAAATTAATCCAAAAATAATTTTATACTGTCGCAAATTTTATGTGCGCCAGGGATTGCCTTTTCTATAGTAAATTTTTCAAAAACTAATTTTATACTGTCGCAAATTTTAAATATCCCAGGGATTGACTTTTCTATAGTAAATTATTCAAAAAATAATTTTCAACTGTCACAAATTTTAATTGCGCCAGGGATTGCCTTTTATATAGTAAATTATTCAAAACTAATTTTCAACTGTCACAAATTTTAAATATCCCAGGGATTGCCTTTTCTATAGTAAATTATTCAAAAAATAATTTTATACTGTCGCAAATTTTATTGCGCCAGGGATTGACTTTTCTATAGTAAATTATTCAAAAACTAATTTTCAACTGTCACAAATTTAAATATCCCAGGGATTGCCTTTTCTATAGTAAATTATTCAAAAAATAATTTTATACTGTCGCAAATTTTAATTGCGCCAGGGATTGACTTTTCTATAGTAAATTATTCAAAAAATAATTTTATACTGTCGCAAATTTTAATTGCGCCAGGGATTGACTTTTCTATAGTAAATTATTCAAAAAATAATTTTCAACTGTCACACATTTTAATTGCGCCAGGGATTGCCTTTTCTATAGTAAATTTTTCAAAAACTAATTTTATACTGTCGCAAATTTTATGTGCGCCAGGGATTGCCTTTTCTATAGTAAATTATTCAAAAAATAATTTTATACTGTCGCAAATTTTATGTGCGCCAGGGATTGCCTTTTCTATAGTAAATTATTCAAAAAATAATTTTTTACTGTCACAAATTTTAATTGCGCCAGGGATTGACTTTTCTATAGTAAATTATTCAAAAAATAATTTTCAACTGTCACAAATTTTAAATATCCCAGGGATTGCCTTTTCTATAGTAAATTTTTCAAAAACTAATTTTCAACTGTCACAAATTTTAAATATCCCAGGGATTGCCTTTTCTATAGTAAATTTTTCAAAAACTAATTTTATACTGTCGCAAATTTTATGTGCGCCAGGGATTGCCTTTTCTATAGTAAATTATTCAAAAAATAATTTTCAACTGTCACAAATTTTAATTGCGCCAGGGATTGACTTTTCTATAGTAAATTATTCAAAAACTAATTTTATACTGTCGCAAATTTTAATTAGGCCAGGGATTGCCTTTTCTATAGTAAATTATTCAAAAAATAATTTTCTACTGTCGCAAATTTTATGTGCGCCAGGGATTGCCTTTTCTATAGTAAATTATTCAAAAAATAATTTTTTACTGTCGCAAATTTTAATTGCGCCAGGGATTGACTTTTCTATAGTAAATTATTCAAAAAATAATTTTCTACTGTCGCAAATTTTAATTACGCCAGGGATTGCCTTTTCTATAGTAAATTTTTCAAAAACTAATTTTATACTGTCGCAAATTTTAATTGCGCCAGGGATTGCCTTTTCTATAGTAAATTATTCAAAAAATAATTTTCAACTGTCACAAATTTTAATTGCGCCAGGGATTGCCTTTTCTATAGTAAATTATTCAAAAAATAATTTTCTACTGTCGCAAATTTTAATTGCGCCAGGGATTGACTTTTCTATAGTAAATTATTCAAAAAATAATTTTATACTGTCGCAAATTTTAATTGCGCCAGGGATTGACTTTTCTATAGTAAATTATTCAAAAACTAATTTTATACTGTCGCAAATTTTAAATATCCCAGGGATTGACTTTTCTATAGTAAATTATTCAAAAAATAATTTTCAACTGTCACAAATTTTAATTACGCCAGGGATTGCCTTTTATATAGTAAATTTTTCAAAAACTAATTTTATACTGTCGCAAATTTTATGTGCGCCAGGGATTGCCTTTTCTATAGTAAATTATTCAAAAAATAATTTTCTACTGTCGCAAATTTTAAATATCCCAGGGATTGCCTTTTCTATAGTAAATTATTCAAAAAATAATTTTATACTGTCGCAAATTTTAATTGCGCCAGGGATTGCCTTTTCTATAGTAAATTATTCAAAAAATAATTTTATACTGTCACAAATTTTAATTGCGCCAGGGATTGCCTTTTCTATAGTAAATTATTCAAAAAATAATTTTCTACTGGCGCAAATTTTAATTGCGCCAGGGATTGCCTTTTATATAGTAAATTTTTCAAAAACTAATTTTATACTGTCGCAAATTTTATGTGCGCCAGGGATTGCCTTTTCTATAGTAAATTATTCAAAAAATAATTTTCAACTGTCACAAATTTTAATTGCGCCAGGGATTGCCTTTTCTATAGTAAATTATTCAAAAAATAATTTTATACTGTCGCAAATTTTATGTGCGCCAGGGATTGCCTTTTCTATAGTAAATTATTCAAAAAATAATTTTCTACTGTCGCAAATTTTAATTGCGCCAGGGATTGACTTTTCTATAGTAAATTATTCAAAAAAATAATTTTATACTGTCGCAAATTTTAATTACGCCAGGATTGCCTTTTCTACAGTAAATTATTCAAAAAATAATTTTATACTGTCGCAAATTTTATGTGCGCCAGGGATTGCCTTTTCTATAGTAAATTTTTCAAAAACTAATTTTATACTGTCGCAAATTTTAATTGCGCCAGGGATTGACTTTTCTATAGTAAATTATTCAAAAAATAATTTTATACTGTCGCAAATTTTAATTACGCCAGGGATTGCCTTTTCTACAGTAAATTATTCAAAAAATAATTTTCAACTGTCACAAATTTTAATTGCGCCAGGGATTGCCTTTTCTATAGTAAATTTTTCAAAAACTAATTTTCTACTGTCGCAAATTTTAATTGCGCCAGGGATTGACTTTTCTATAGTAAATTATTCAAAAACTAATTTTATACTGTCGCAAATTTTAATTACGCCAGGGATTGCCTTTTATATAGTAAATTTTTCAAAAACTAATTTTATACTGTCGCAAATTTTATGTGCGCCAGGGATTGCCTTTTCTATAGTAAATTTTTCAAAAACTAATTTTATACTGTCGCAAATTTTATGTGCGCCAGGGATTGCCTTTTATATAGTAAATTATTCAAAAAATAATTTTATACTGTCGCAAATTTTAATTACGCCAGGGATTGCCTTTTCTATAGTAAATTATTCAAAAAATAATTTTCTACTGTCGCAAATTTTAATTGCGCCAGGGATTGCCTTTTCTATAGTAAATTATTCAAAAAATAATTTTATACTGTCGCAAATTTTAATTACGCCAGGGATTGCCTTTTCTATAGTAAATTATTCAAAAACTAATTTTATACTGTCGCAAATTTTAATTACGCCAAGGATTGCCTTTTATATAGTAAATTTTCAAAAACTAATTTTCTACTGTCGCAAATTTTAAATATCCCAGGGATTGCCTTTTATATAGTAAATTTTTCAAAAACTAATTTTATACTGTCGCAAATTTTAAATATCCCAGGGATTGCCTTTTCTATAGTAAATTATTCAAAAAATAATTTTCTACTGTCGCAAATTTTAATTACGCCAGGGATTGCCTTTTCTATAGTAAATTTTTCAAAAACTAATTTTATACTGTCGCAAATTTTATGTGCGCCAGGGATTGCCTTTTATATAGTAAATTTTTCAAAAACTAATTTTATACTGTCGCAAATTTTAATTGCGCCAGGGATTGCCTTTTCTATAGTAAATTATTCAAAAACTAATTTTATACTGTCACAAATTTTAATTGCGCCAGGGATTGCCTTTTCTATAGTAAATTATTCAAAAAATAATTTTATACTGTCGCAAATTTTAATTACGCCAGGGATTGCCTTTTATATAGTAAATTTTTCAAAAACTAATTTTATACTGTCGCAAATTTTAATTACGCCAGGGATTGCCTTTTATATAGTAAATTTTTCAAAAACTAATTTTATACTGTCGCAAATTTTAAATATCCCAGGGATTGCCTTTTCTACAGTAAATTATTCAAAAAATAATTTTCTAATGTCGCAAATTTTAATTACGCCAGGGATTGCCTTTTATATAGTAAATTTTTCAAAAACTAATTTTCTACTGTCACAAATTTTAAATATCCCAGGGATTGCCTTTTCTACAGTAAATTATTCAAAAAATAATTTTCTACTGTCGCAAATTTTAAATATCCCAGGGATTGCCTTTTATATAGTAAATTATTCAAAAAATAATTTTATACTGTCGCAAATTTTAAATATCCCAGGGATTGCCTTTTCTACAGTAAATTATTCAAAAAATAATTTTCAACTGTCACAAATTTTAATTGCGCCAGGGATTGCCTTTTCTATAGTAAATTTTCAAAAACTAATTTTCTACTGTCGCAAATTTTAATTGCGCCAGGGATTGACTTTTCTACAGTAAATTATTCAAAAAATAATTTTCAAATGTCACAAATTTTAATTGCGCCAGGGATTGCCTTTTCTATAGTAAATTTTTCAAAAACTAATTTTCTACTGTCGCAAATTTTAATTGCGCCAGGGATTGACTTTTCTATAGTAAATTATTCAAAAAATAATTTTATACTGTCGCAAATTTTAATTGCGCCAGGGATTGCCTTTTCTATAGTAAATTATTCAAAAAATAATTTTATACTGTCGCAAATTTTAATTGCGCCAGGGATTGACTTTTCTATAGTAAATTATTCAAAAAATAATTTTATACTGTCGCAAATTTTAATTGCGCCAGGGATTGCCTTTTCTATAGTAAATTATTCAAAAAATAATTTTCTACTGTCGCAAATTTTAAATATCCCAGGGATTGCCTTTTCTACAGTAAATTATTCAAAAAATAATTTTCAACTGTCACAAATTTTAATTGCGCCAGGGATTGCCTTTTCTATAGTAAATTTTTCAAAAACTAATTTTCTACTGTCGCAAATTTTAATTGCGCCAGGGATTGCCTTTTCTATAGTAAATTATTCAAAAACTAATTTTATACTGTCACAAATTTTAATTGCGCCAGGGATTGCCTTTTCTATAGTAAATTATTCAAAAAATAATTTTATACTGTCGCAAATTTTAATTACGCCAGGGATTGCCTTTTATATAGTAAATTTTCAAAAACTAATTTTATACTGTCGCAAATTTTAATTACGCCAGGGATTGCCTTTTATATAGTAAATTTTTCAAAAACTAATTTTATACTGTCGCAAATTTTAAATATCCCAGGGATTGCCTTTTCTATAGTAAATTATTCAAAAACTAATTTTATACTGTCACAAATTTTAATTGCGCCAGGGATTGCCTTTTCTATAGTAAATTATTCAAAAAATAATTTTATACTGTCGCAAATATTAATTACGCCAGGGATTGCCTTTTATATAGTAAATTTTTCAAAAACTAATTTTATACTGTCGCAAATTTTAATTACGCCAGGGATTGCCTTTTATATAGTAAATTTTTCAAAAACTAATTTTATACTGTCGCAAATTTTAAATATCCCAGGGATTGCCTTTTCTACAGTAAATTATTCAAAAAATAATTTTCTACTGTCGCAAATTTTAATTACGCCAGGGATTGCCTTTTATATAGTAAATTTTCAAAAACTAATTTTCTACTGTCACAAATTTTAAATATCCCAGGGATTGCCTTTTCTACAGTAAATTATTCAAAAAATAATTTTCTACTGTCGCAAATTTTAAATATCCCAGGGATTGCCTTTTCTATAGTAAATTTTTCAAAAACTAATTTTCTACTGTCGCAAATTTTAATTGCGCCAGGGATTGACTTTTCTACAGTAAATTATTCAAAAAATAATTTTCAACTGTCACAAATTTTAATTGCGCCAGGGATTGCCTTTTCTATAGTAAATTTTTCAAAAACTAATTTTCTACTGTCGCAAATTTTAATTGCGCCAGGGATTGACTTTTCTATAGTAAATTATTCAAAAAATAATTTTATACTGTCGCAAATTTTAATTGCGCCAGGGATTGCCTTTTCTATAGTAAATTATTCAAAAAATAATTTTATTCTGTCGCAAATTTTAATTGCGCCAGGGATTGACTTTTCTATAGTAAATTATTCAAAAAATAATTTTATACTGTCGCAAATTTTAATTGCGCCAGGGATTGCCTTTTCTATAGTAAATTATTCAAAAAATAATTTTCTACTGTCGCAAATTTTAAATATCCCAGGGATTGCCTTTTCTACAGTAAATTATTCAAAAAATAATTTTCAACTGTCACAAATTTTAATTGCGCCAGGGATTGCCTTTTCTATAGTAAATTTTTCAAAAACTAATTTTCTACTGTCGCAAATTTTAATTGCGCCAGGGATTGACTTTTCTATAGTAAATTATTCAAAAAATAATTTTTTACTGTCGCAAATTTTATGTGCGCCAGGGATTGCCTTTTCTATAGTAAATTATTCAAAAAATAATTTTCTACTGTCGCAAATTTTAATTGCGCCAGGGATTGACTTTTCTATAGTAAATTATTCAAAAAATAATTTTATACTGTCGCAAATTTTAATTGCGCCAGGGATTGCCTTTTCTATAGTAAATTATTCAAAAAATAATTTTCTACTGTCGCAAATTTTAATTACGCCAGGGATTGCCTTTTCTATAGTAAATTTTTCAAAACTAATTTTATACTGTCGCAAATTTTATGTGCGCCAGGGATTGCCTTTTATATAGTAAATTTTTCAAAAACTAATTTTATACTGTCGCAAATTTTAATTGCGCCAGGGATTGCCTTTTCTATAGTAAATTATTCAAAAACTAATTTTATACTGTCGCAAATTTTAATTGCGCCAGGGATTGCCTTTTCTACAGTAAATTATTCAAAAAATAATTTTATACTGTCGCAAATTTTAATTACGCCAGGGATTGCCTTTTATATAGTAAATTTTTCAAAAACTAATTTTATACTGTCGCAAATTTTAATTACGCCAGGGATTGCCTTTTATATAGTAAATTTTTCAAAAGCTAATTTTATACTGTCGCAAATTTTATGTGCGCCAGGGATTGCCTTTTATATAGTAAATTTTTCAAAAACTAATTTTATACTGTCGCAAATTTTATGTGCGCCAGGGATTGCCTTTTCTATAGTAAATTATTCAAAAAATAATTTTCAACTGTCACAAATTTTAATTGCGCCAGGGATTGCCTTTTCTATAGTAAATTATTCAAAAACTAATTTTATACTGTCACAAATTTTAATTGCGCCAGGGATTGCCTTTTATATAGTAAATTATTCAAAAAATAATTTTCAACTGTCGCAAATTTTAAATATCCCAGGGATTGCCTTTTCTACAGTAAATTATTCAAAAAATAATTTTCTACTGTCGCAAATTTTAATTACGCCAGGGATTGCCTTTTATATAGTAAATTATTCAAAAAATAATTTTCTACTGTCGCAAATTTTAATTGCGCCAGGGATTGACTTTTCTATAGTAAATTATTCAAAAAATAATTTTCAACTGTCACAAATTTTAATTGCGCCAGGGATTGACTTTTCTATAGTAAATTATTCAAAAACTAATTTTATACTGTCGCAAATTTTAAATATCCCAGGGATTGCCTTTTCTATAGTAAATTATTCAAAAAATAATTTTATACTGTCGCAAATTTTAAATATCCCAGGGATTGCCTTTTCTATAGTAAATTATTCAAAAAATAATTTTCAACTGTCACAAATTTTAAATATCCCAGGGATTGCCTTTTCTATAGTAAATTATTCAAAAAATAATTTTCAACTCTCACAAATTTTAATTGCGCCAGGGATTGCCTTTTCTATAGTAAATTATTCAAAAAATAATTTTATACTGTCGCAAATTTTAAATACGCCAGGGATTGCCTTTTATATAGTAAATTTTTCAAAAACTAATTTTATACTGTCGCAAATTTTAATTACGCCAGGGATTGCCTTTTATATAGTAAATTATTCAAAAAATAATTTTCTACTGTCACAAATTTTAATTGCGCCAGGGATTGCCTTTTCTATAGTAAATTTTTCAAAAAATAATTTTATACTGTCGCAAATTTTAAATATCCCAGGGATTGCCTTTTCTACAGTAAATTATTCAAAAAATAATTTTCAACTGTCACAAATTTTAATTGCGCCAGGGATTGCCTTTTCTATAGTAAATTATTCAAAAAATAATTTTCTACTGTCGCAAATTTTAAATATCCCAGGGATTGCCTTTTCTATAGTAAATTATTCAAAAAATAATTTTCTACTGTCGCAAATTTTAAATATCCCAGGGTTTGCCTTTTCTATAGTAAATTATTCAAAAAATAATTTTCAACTGTCACAAATTTTAATTGCGCCAGGGATTGCCTTTTCTATAGTAAATTATTCAAAAAATAATTTTATACTGTCGCAAATTTTAATTGCGCCAGGGATTGCCTTTTCTACAGTAAATTATTCAAAAAATAATTTTATACTGTCGCAAATTTTAAATATCCCAGGGATTGCCTTTTCTATAGTAAATTATTCAAAAAATAATTTTCTACTGTCGCAAATTTTAATTGCGCCAGGGATTGACTTTTCTATAGTAAATTATTCAAAAACTAATTTTATACTGTCGCAAATTTTAATTACGCCAGGGATTGCCTTTTATATAGTAAATTATTCAAAAACTAATTTTATACTGTCGCAAATTTTAATTACGCCAGGGATTGCCTTTTATATAGTAAATTTTTCAAAAACTAATTTTCTACTCTCGCAAATTTTAAATATCCCAGGGATTGCCTTTTCTATAGTAAATTATTCAAAAAATAATTTTCAACTGTCACAAATTTTAATTGCGCCAGGGATTGCCTTTTCTATAGTAAATTATTCAAAAACTAATTTTATACTGTCGCAAATTTTAATTGCGCCAGGGATTGACTTTTCTATAGTAAATTATTCAAAAACTAATTTTCTACTGTCGCAAATTTTAATTGCGCCAGGGATTGCCTTTTCTATAGTAAATTATTCAAAAAATAATTTTCAACTGTCACAAATTTTAATTGCGCCAGGGATTGCCTTTTCTATAGTAAATTATTCAAAAAATAATTTTCTACTGTCACAAATTTTAAATATCCCAGGGATTGCCTTTTCTATAGTAAATTATTCAAAAAATAATTTTATACTGTCACAAATTTTAAATATCCCAGGGATTGCCTTTTCTATAGTAAATTATTCAAAAAATAATTTTCTACTGTCGCAAATTTTAATTACGCCAGGGATTGCCTTTTCTATAGTAAATTATTCAAAAAATAATTTTATTCTGTCGCAAATTTTAATTGCGCCAGGGATTGACTTTTCTATAGTAAATTATTCAAAAAATAATTTTCAACTGTCACAAATTTTAATTGCGCCAGGGATTGCCTTTTCTATAGTAAATTATTCAAAAAATAATTTTATACTGTCGCAAATTTTATGTGCGCCAGGGATTGCCTTTTCTATAGTAAATTATTCAAAAAATAATTTTCAACTGTCACAAATTTTAATTGCGCCAGGGATTGCCTTTTCTATAGTAAATTATTCAAAAAATAATTTTCTACTGTCGCAAATTTTAAATATCCCAGGGATTGCCTTTTCTACAGTAAATTATTCAAAAAATAATTTTATACTGTCGCAAATTTTATGTGCGCCAGGGATTGCCTTTTATATAGTAAATTTTTCAAAAACTAATTTTATACTGTCACAAATTTTAATTGCGCCAGGGATTGACTTTTCTATAGTAAATTATTCAAAAAATAATTTTCAACTGTCGCAAATTTTAAATATCCCAGGGATTGCCTTTTCTACAGTAAATTATTCAAAAAATAATTTTATACTGTCGCAAATTTTAAATATCCCAGGGATTGCCTTTTCTATAGTAAATTATTCAAAAACTAATTTTATACTGTCGCAAATTTTAATTACGCCAGGGATTGCCTTTTCTATAGTAAATTATTCAAAAACTAATTTTATACTGTCGCAAATTTTAATTGCGCCAGGGATTGCCTTTTATATAGTAAATTTTTCAAAAAATAATTTTCAACTGTCGCAAATTTTAATTGCGCCAGGGATTGCCTTTTATATAGTAAATTATTCAAAAAATAATTTTATACTGTCGCAAATTTTAATTACGCCAGGGATTGACTTTTCTATAGTAAATTATTCAAAAAATAATTTTATACTGTCGCAAATTTTAAATATCCCAGGGATTGCCTTTTCTATAGTAAATTATTCAAAAAATAATTTTCAACTGTCACAAATTTTAAATATCCCAGGGATTGCCTTTTCTATAGTAAATTATTCAAAAAATAATTTTCAACTGTCGCAAATTTTAATTACGCCAGGGATTGCCTTTTCTATAGTAAATTATTCAAAAACTAATTTTCAACTGTCACAAATTTTAATTGCGCCAGGGATTGCCTTTTATATAGTAAATTTTTCAAAAACTAATTTTATACTGTCGCAAATTTTAATTGCGCCAGGGATTGCCTTTTATATAGTAAATTATTCAAAAAATAATTTTCAACTGTCACAAATTTTATGTGCGCCAGGGATTGCCTTTTATATAGTAAATTATTCAAAAACTAATTTTATACTGTCGCAAATTTTAATTGCGCCAGGGATTGCCTTTTCTATAGTAAATTATTCAAAAAATAATTTTATACTGTCGCAAATTTTAATTACGCCAGGGATTGCCTTTTATATAGTAAATTATTCAAAAACTAATTTTCTACTGTCGCAAATTTTAATTACGCCAGGGATTGCCTTTTCTATAGTAAATTATTCAAAAAATAATTTTCAACTGTCACAAATTTTAATTGCGCCAGGGATTGCCTTTTCTATAGTAAATTATTCAAAAAATAATTTTCAACTGTCACAAATTTTAATTGCGCCAGGGATTGCCTTTTCTATAGTAAATTATTCAAAAAATAATTTTATACTGTCACAAATTTTAAATATCCCAGGGATTGCCTTTTCTATAGTAAATTATTCAAAAACTAATTTTATACTGTCGCAAATTTTATGTGCGCCAGGGATTGCCTTTTCTATAGTAAATTATTCAAAAAATAATTTTATACTGTCGCAAATTTTAATTACGCCAGGGATTGCCTTTTCTATAGTAAATTATTCAAAAAATAATTTTCTACTGTCGCAAATTTTAATTGCGCCAGGGATTGACTTTTCTATAGTAAATTATTCAAAAACTAATTTTATACTGTCGCAAATTTTAATTGCGCCAGGGATTGCCTTTTCTATAGTAAATTATTCAAAAAATAATTTTCAACTGTCGCAAATTTTAAATATCCCAGGGATTGCCTTTTCTATTGTAAATTATTCAAAAAATAATTTTATACTGTCACAAATTTTATGTGCGCCAGGGATTGCCTTTTCTATAGTAAATTATTCAAAAACTAATTTTATACTGTCACAAATTTTAAATATCCCAGGGATTGCCTTTTCTATAGTAAATTATTCAAAAACTAATTTTATACTGTCGCAAATTTTAATTACGCCAGGGATTGCCTTTTCTATAGTAAATTATTCAAAAACTAATTTTCAACTGTCACAAATTTTAATTGCGCCAGGGATTGCCTTTTATATAGTAAATTTTTCAAAAACTAATTTTATACTGTCGCAAATTTTAATTGCGCCAGGGATTGCGTTTTATATAGTAAATTATTCAAAAAATAATTTTCAACTGTCACAAATTTTATGTGCGCCAGGGATTGCCTTTTATATAGTAAATTTTTCAAAAACTAATTTTATACTGTCGCAAATTTTATGTGCGCCAGGGATTGCCTTTTATATAGTAAATTTTTCAAAAACTAATTTTATACTGTCGCAAATTTTAATTGCGCCAGGGATTGCCTTTTATATAGTAAATTATTCAAAAAATAATTTTCAACTGTCACAAATTTTAATTACGCCAGGGATTGCCTTTTATATAGTAAATTTTTCAAAAAATAATTTTCAACTGTCACAAATTTTAATTACGCCAGGGATTGCCTTTTATATAGTAAATTTTTCAAAAACTAATTTTCTACTGTCGCAAATTTTAATTGCGCCAGGGATTGACTTTTCTATAGTAAATTTTTCAAAAACTAATTTTATACTGTCGCAAATTTTAATTGCGCCAGGGATTGCCTTTTCTATAGTAAATTTTTCAAAAAATAATTTTATACTGTCGCAAATTTTATTTGCGCCAGGGATTGCCTTTTCTATAGTAAATTATTCAAAAAATAATTTTATACTGTCGCAAATTTTAATTACGCCAGGGATTGCCTTTTATATAGTAAATTATTCAAAAAATAATTTTCAACTGTCGCAAATTTTAATTGCGCCAGGGATTGCCTTTTCTACAGTAAATTATTCAAAAAATAATTTTATACTGTCGCAAATTTTAAATATCCCAGGGTTTGCCTTTTCTATAGTAAATTATTCAAAAAATAATTTTCTACTGTCGCAAATTTTAAATATCCCAGGGATTGCCTTTTATATAGTAAATTATTCAAAAAATAATTTTATACTGTCACAAATTTTATGTGCGCCAGGGATTGCCTTTTATATAGTAAATTATTCAAAAAATAATTTTCTACTGTCGCAAATTTTAATTGCGCCAGGGATTGCCTTTTCTATAGTAAATTATTCAAAAAATAATTTTCAACTGTCACAAATTTTAATTGCGCCAGGGATTGACTTTTATATAGTAAATTTTTCAAAAACTAATTTTATACTGTCGCAAATTTTAATTACGCCAGGGATTGACTTTTCTATAGTAAATTATTCAAAAACTAATTTTATACTGTCGCAAATTTTAATTACGCCAGGGATTGCCTTTTATATAGTAAATTATTCAAAAAATAATTTTATACTGTCACAAATTTTATGTGCGCCAGGGATTGCCTTTTATATAGTAAATTTTTCAAAAACTAATTTTATACTGTCGCAAATTTTAATTGCGCCAGGGATTGCCTTTTATATAGTAAATTATTCAAAAAATAATTTTATACTGTCACAAATTTTAATTACGCCAGGGATTGCCTTTTATATAGTAAATTATTCAAAAAATAATTTTCAACTGTCACAAATTTTAATTGCGCCAGGGATTGCCTTTTATATAGTAAATTTTTCAAAAACTAATTTTATACTGTCGCAAATTTTAAATATCCCAGGGATTGCCTTTTATATAGTAAATTTTTCAAAAACTAATTTTCAACTGTCGCAAATTTTAAATATCCCAGGGATTGCCTTTTCTATAGTAAATTATTCAAAAAATAATTTTATACTGTCACAAATTTTAATTGCGCCAGGGATTGCCTTTTATATAGTAAATTATTCAAAAAATAATTTTATACTGTCACAAATTTTAATTGCGCCAGGGATTGACTTTTCTATAGTAAATTATTCAAAAAATAATTTTATACTGTCGCAAATTTTAATTACGCCAGGGATTGACTTTTCTATAGTAAATTATTCAAAAAATAATTTTATACTGTCGCAAATTTTAATTGCGCCAGGGATTGCCTTTTCTATAGTAAATTATTCAAAAAATAATTTTATACTGTCGCAAATTTTAATTGCGCCAGGGATTGACTTTTCTATAGTAAATTACTCAAAAACTAATTTTATACTGTCGCAAATTTTATGTGCGCCAGGGATTGACTTTTATATAGTAAATTTTTCAAAAAATAATTTTCAACTGTCACAAATTTTAAATATCCCAGGGATTGCCTTTTCTATAGTAAATTATTCAAAAAATAATTTTATACTGTCGCAAATTTTATGTGCGCCAGGGATTGCCTTTTCTATAGTAAATTATTCAAAAACTAATTTTTTACTGTCGCAAATTTTATGTGCGCCAGGGATTGACTTTTCTATAGTAAATTATTCAAAAAATAATTTTCAACTGTCGCAAATTTTATGTGCGCCAGGGATTGACTTTTCTATAGTAAATTATTCAAAAACTAATTTTCAACTGTCGCAAATTTTAATTGCGCCAGGGATTGCCTTTTATATAGTAAATTATTCAAAAAATAATTTTATACTGTCACAAATTTTAATTACGCCAGGGATTGCCTTTTCTATAGTAAATTTTTCAAAAACTAATTTTTTACTGTCGCAAATTTTATGTGCGCCAGGGATTGACTTTTCTATAGTAAATTATTCAAAAACTAATTTTCTACTGTCGCAAATTTTAATTACGCCAGGGATTGCCTTTTCTATAGTAAATTATTCAAAAAATAATTTTCAACTGTCACAAATTTTAATTACGCCAGGGATTGCCTTTTCTATAGTAAATTATTCAAAAAATAATTTTCAACTGTCACAAATTTTAATTGCGCCAGGGATTGCCTTTTCTATAGTAAATTATTCAAAAAATAATTTTATACTGTCACAAATTTTAAATATCCCAGGGATTGCCTTTTCTATAGTAAATTATTCAAAAACTAATTTTATACTGTCGCAAATTTTATGTGCGCCAGGGATTGCCTTTTCTATAGTAAATTATTCAAAAAATAATTTTATACTGTCGCAAATTTTAATTACGCCAGGGATTGCCTTTTCTATAGTAAATTATTCAAAAAATAATTTTCTACTGTCGCAAATTTTAATTGCGCCAGGGATTGACTTTTCTATAGTAAATTATTCAAAAACTAATTTTATACTCTCGCAAATTTTAATTACGCCAGGGATTGCCTTTTATATAGTAAATTATTCAAAAACTAATTTTCTACTGTCGCAAATTTTAATTACGCCAGGGATTGCCTTTTCTATAGTAAATTATTCAAAAAATAATTTTCAACTGTCACAAATTTTAATTGCGCCAGGGATTGCCTTTTCTATAGTAAATTATTCAAAAAATAATTTTCAACTGTCACAAATTTTAATTGCGCCAGGGATTGACTTTTCTATAGTAAATTTTTCAAAAACTAATTTTATACTGTCGCAAATTTTAATTACGCCAGGGATTGACTTTTCTATAGTAAATTATTCAAAAAATAATTTTATACTGTCGCAAATTTTAAATATCCCAGGGATTGCCTTTTCTATAGTAAATTATTCAAAAAATAATTTTATACTGTCACAAATTTTAAATATCCCAGGGATTGCCTTTTCTATAGTAAATTATTCAAAAAATAATTTTATACTGTCGCAAATTTTAAATATCCCAGGGATTGCCTTTTCTATTGTAAATTATTCAAAAAATAATTTTATACTGTCACAAATTTTATGTGCGCCAGGGATTGCCTTTTCTATAGTAAATTATTCAAAAACTAATTTTATACTGTCACAAATTTTAAATATCCCAGGGATTGCCTTTTCTATAGTAAATTATTCAAAAACTAATTTTATACTGTCGCAAATTTTAATTACGCCAGGGATTGCCTTTTATATAGTAAATTATTCAAAAACTAATTTTCTACTGTCGCAAATTTTAATTACGCCAGGGATTGCCTTTTCTATAGTAAATTATTCAAAAAATAATTTTCAACTGTCACAAATTTTAATTGCGCCAGGGATTGCCTTTTCTATAGTAAATTATTCAAAAAATAATTTTCAACTGTCACAAATTTTAATTGCGCCAGGGATTGCCTTTTCTATAGTAAATTATTCAAAAAATAATTTTATACTGTCACAAATTTTAAATATCCCAGGGATTGCCTTTTCTATAGTAAATTATTCAAAAACTAATTTTATACTGTCGCAAATTTTATGTGCGCCAGGGATTGCCTTTTCTATAGTAAATTATTCAAAAAATAATTTTATACTGTCGCAAATTTTAATTACGCCAGGGATTGCCTTTTCTATAGTAAATTATTCAAAAAATAATTTTCTACTGTCGCAAATTTTAATTGCGCCAGGGATTGACTTTTCTATAGTAAATTATTCAAAAACTAATTTTATACTGTCGCAAATTATAATTGCGCAGGGATTGCCTTTTCTATAGTAAATTATTCAAAAAATAATTTTATACTGTCGCAAATTTTAATTACGCCAGGGATTGCCTTTTATATAGTAAATTTTTCAAAAACTAATTTTCTATTGTCGCATATTTTAATTGCGCCAGGGATTGACTTTTCTATAGTAAATTATTCAAAAACTAATTTTCAACTGTCACAAATTTTAATTGCGCCAGGGATTGACTTTTCTATAGTAAATTTTTCAAAAACTAATTTTATACTGTCGCAAATTTTAATTACGCCAGGGATTGACTTTTCTATAGTAAATTATTCAAAAAATAATTTTATACTGTCGCAAATTTTAAATATCCCAGGGATTGCCTTTTCTATAGTAAATTATTCAAAAAATAATTTTATACTGTCACAAATTTTAAATATCCCAGGGATTGCCTTTTCTATAGTAAATTATTCAAAAAATAATTTTATACTGTCGCAAATTTTAAATATCCCAGGGATTGCCTTTTCTATTGTAAATTATTCAAAAAATAAATTTATACTGTCACAAATTTTATGTGCGCCAGGGATTGCCTTTTCTATAGTAAATTATTCAAAAACTAATTTTATACTGTCACAAATTTTAAATATCCCAGGGATTGCCTTTTCTATAGTAAATTATTCAAAAACTAATTTTATACTGTCGCAAATTTTAATTACGCCAGGGATTGCCTTTTCTATAGTAAATTATTCAAAAACTAATTTTCAACTGTCACAAATTTTAATTGCGCCAGGGATTGCCTTTTATATAGTAAATTTTTCAAAAACTAATTTTATACTGTCGCAAATTTTAATTGCGCCAGGGATTGCCTTTTATATAGTAAATTATTCAAAAAATAATTTTCAACTGTCACAAATTTTATGTGCGCCAGGAATTGCCTTTTATATAGTAAATTTTTCAAAAACTAATTTTATACTGTCGCAAATTTTATGTGCGCCAGGGATTGCCTTTTATATAGTAAATTTTTCAAAAACTAATTTTATACTGTCGCAAATTTTAATTGCGCCAGGGATTGCCTTTTATATAGTAAATTATTCAAAAAATAATTTTCAACTGTCACAAATTTTAATTACGCCAGGGATTGCCTTTTATATAGTAAATTTTTCAAAAAATAATTTTCAACTGTCACAAATTTTAATTACGCCAGGGATTGCCTTTTATATAGTAAATTTTTCAAAAACTAATTTTCTACTGTCGCAAATTTTAATTGCGCCAGGGATTGACTTTTCTATAGTAAATTTTTCAAAAACTAATTTTATACTGTCGCAAATTTTAATTGCGCCAGGGATTGCCTTTTCTATAGTAAATTTTTCAAAAAATAATTTTATACTGTCGCAAATTTTAATTGCGCCAGGGATTGCCTTTTCTATAGTAAATTATTCAAAAAATAATTTTATACTGTCGCAAATTTTAATTACGCCAGGGATTGCCTTTTATATAGTAAATTATTCAAAAAATAATTTTCAACTGTCGCAAATTTTAATTGCGCCAGGGATTGCCTTTTCTACAGTAAATTATTCAAAAAATAATTTTATACTGTCGCAAATTTTAAATATCCCAGGGTTTGCCTTTTCTATAGTAAATTATTCAAAAATAATTTTCTACTGTCGCAAATTTTAAATATCCCAGGGATTGCCTTTTATATAGTAAATTATTCAAAAAATAATTTTATACTGTCACAAATTTTATGTGCGCCAGGGATTGCCTTTTATATAGTAAATTATTCAAAAAATAATTTTCTACTGTCGCAAATTTTAATTGCGCCAGGGATTGCCTTTTCTATAGTAAATTATTCAAAAAATAATTTTCAACTGTCACAAATTTTAATTGCGCCAGGGATTGACTTTTATATAGTAAATTTTTCAAAAACTAATTTTATACTGTCGCAAATTTTAATTACGCCAGGGATTGACTTTTCTATAGTAAATTATTCAAAAACTAATTTTATACTGTCGCAAATTTTAATTACGCCAGGGATTGCCTTTTCTATTGTAAATTATTCAAAAAATAATTTTCAACTGTCACAAATTTTAATTGCGCCAGGGATTGACTTTTCTATAGTAAATTTTTCAAAAACTAATTTTATACTGTCGCAAATTTTAATTACGCCAGGGATTGACTTTTCTATAGTAAATTATTCAAAAAATAATTTTATACTGTCGCAAATTTTAAATATCCCAGGGATTGCCTTTTCTATAGTAAATTATTCAAAAAATAATTTTATACTGTCACAAATTTTAAATATCCCAGGGATTGCCTTTTCTATAGTAAATTATTCAAAAAATAATTTTATACTGTCGCAAATTTTAAATATCCCAGGGATTGCCTTTTCTATTGTAAATTATTCAAAAAATAATTTTATACTGTCACAAATTTTATGTGCGCCAGGGATTGCCTTTTCTATAGTAAATTATTCAAAAACTAATTTTATACTGTCACAAATTTTAAATATCCCAGGGATTGCCTTTTCTATAGTAAATTATTCAAAAACTAATTTTATACTGTCACAAATTTTAAATATCCCAGGGATTGCCTTTTCTATAGTAAATTATTCAAAAAATAATTTTCAACTGTCACAAATTTTAATTGCGCCAGGGATTGACTTTTCTATAGTAAATTTTTCAAAAACTAATTTTATACTGTCGCAAATTTTAATTACGCCAGGGATTGACTTTTCTATAGTAAATTATTCAAAAAATAATTTTATACTGTCGCAAATTTTAAATATCCCAGGGATTGCCTTTTCTATAGTAAATTATTCAAAAAATAATTTTATACTGTCACAAATTTTAAATATCCCAGGGATTGCCTTTTCTATAGTAAATTATTCAAAAAATAATTTTATACTGTCGCAAATTTTAAATATCCCAGGGATTGCCTTTTCTATTGTAAATTATTCAAAAAATAATTTTATACTGTCACAAATTTTATGTGCGCCAGGGATTGCCTTTTCTATAGTAAATTATTCAAAAACTAATTTTATACTGTCACAAATTTTAAATATCCCAGGGATTGCCTTTTCTATAGTAAATTATTCAAAAACTAATTTTATACTGTCGCAAATTTTAATTACGCCAGGGATTGCCTTTTATATAGTAAATTATTCAAAAACTAATTTTCTACTGTCGCAAATTTTAATTACGCCAGGGATTGCCTTTTCTATAGTAAATTATTCAAAAAATAATTTTCAACTGTCACAAATTTTAATTGCGCCAGGGATTGCCTTTTCTATAGTAAATTATTCAAAAAATAATTTTCAACTGTCACAAATTTTAATTGCGCCAGGGATTGCCTTTTCTATAGTAAATTATTCAAAAAATAATTTTATACTGTCACAAATTTTAAATATCCCAGGGATTGCCTTTTCTATAGTAAATTATTCAAAAACTAATTTTATACTGTCGCAAATTTTATGTGCGCCAGGGATTGCCTTTTCTATAGTAAATTATTCAAAAAATAATTTTATACTGTCGCAAATTTTAATTACGCCAGGGATTGCCTTTTCTATAGTAAATTATTCAAAAAATAATTTTCTACTGTCGCAAATTTTAATTGCGCCAGGGATTGACTTTTCTATAGTAAATTATTCAAAAACTAATTTTATACTGTCGCAAATTATAATTGCGCCAGGGATTGCCTTTTCTATAGTAAATTATTCAAAAAATAATTTTATACTGTCGCAAATTTTAATTACGCCAGGGATTGCCTTTTATATAGTAAATTTTTCAAAAACTAATTTTCTATTGTCGCATATTTTAATTGCGCCAGGGATTGACTTTTCTATAGTAAATTATTCAAAAACTAATTTTCAACTGTCACAAATTTTAATTGCGCCAGGGATTGACTTTTCTATAGTAAATTTTTCAAAAACTAATTTTATACTGTCGCAAATTTTAATTACGCCAGGGATTGACTTTTCTATAGTAAATTATTCAAAAAATAATTTTATACTGTCGCAAATTTTAAATATCCCAGGGATTGCCTTTTCTATAGTAAATTATTCAAAAAATAATTTTATACTGTCACAAATTTTAAATATCCCAGGGATTGCCTTTTCTATAGTAAATTATTCAAAAAATAATTTTATACTGTCGCAAATTTTAAATATCCCAGGGATTGCCTTTTCTATTGTAAATTATTCAAAAAATAAATTTATACTGTCACAAATTTTATGTGCGCCAGGGATTGCCTTTTCTATAGTAAATTATTCAAAAACTAATTTTATACTGTCACAAATTTTAAATATCCCAGGGATTGCCTTTTCTATAGTAAATTATTCAAAAACTAATTTTATACTGTCGCAAATTTTAATTACGCCAGGGATTGCCTTTTCTATAGTAAATTATTCAAAAACTAATTTTCAACTGTCACAAATTTTAATTGCGCCAGGGATTGCCTTTTATATAGTAAATTTTTCAAAAACTAATTTTATACTGTCGCAAATTTTAATTGCGCCAGGGATTGCCTTTTATATAGTAAATTATTCAAAAAATAATTTTCAACTGTCACAAATTTTATGTGCGCCAGGGATTGCCTTTTATATAGTAAATTTTTCAAAAACTAATTTTATACTGTCGCAAATTTTATGTGCGCCAGGGATTGCCTTTTATATAGTAAATTTTTCAAAAACTAATTTTATACTGTCGCAAATTTTAATTGCGCCAGGGATTGCCTTTTATATAGTAAATTATTCAAAAAATAATTTTCAACTGTCACAAATTTTAATTACGCCAGGGATTGCCTTTTATATAGTAAATTTTTCAAAAAATAATTTTCAACTGTCACAAATTTTAATTACGCCAGGGATTGCCTTTTATATAGTAAATTTTTCAAAAACTAATTTTCTACTGTCGCAAATTTTAATTGCGCCAGGGATTGACTTTTCTATAGTAAATTTTTCAAAAACTAATTTTATACTGTCGCAAATTTTAATTGCGCCAGGGATTGCCTTTTCTATAGTAAATTTTTCAAAAAATAATTTTATACTGTCGCAAATTTTAATTGCGCCAGGGATTGCCTTTTCTATAGTAAATTATTCAAAAAATAATTTTATACTGTCGCAAATTTTAATTACGCCAGGGATTGCCTTTTATATAGTAAATTATTCAAAAAATAATTTTCAACTGTCGCAAATTTTAATTGCGCCAGGGATTGCCTTTTCTACAGTAAATTATTCAAAAAATAATTTTATACTGTCGCAAATTTTAAATATCCCAGGGTTTGCCTTTTCTATAGTAAATTATTCAAAAAATAATTTTCTACTGTCGCAAATTTTAAATATCCCAGGGATTGCCTTTTATATAGTAAATTATTCAAAAAATAATTTTATACTGTCACAAATTTTATGTGCGCCAGGGATTGCCTTTTATATAGTAAATTATTCAAAAAATAATTTTCTACTGTCGCAAATTTTAATTGCGCCAGGGATTGCCTTTTCTATAGTAAATTATTCAAAAAATAATTTTCAACTGTCACAAATTTTAATTGCGCCAGGGATTGACTTTTATATAGTAAATTTTTCAAAAACTAATTTTATACTGTCGCAAATTTTAATTACGCCAGGGATTGACTTTTCTATAGTAAATTATTCAAAAACTAATTTTATACTGTCGCAAATTTTAATTACGCCAGGGATTGCCTTTTATATAGTAAATTATTCAAAAAATAATTTTATACTGTCACAAATTTTATGTGCGCCAGGGATTGCCTTTTATATAGTAAATTTTTCAAAAACTAATTTTATACTGTCGCAAATTTTAATTGCGCCAGGGATTGCCTTTTATATAGTAAATTATTCAAAAAATAATTTTATACTGTCACAAATTTTAATTACGCCAGGGATTGCCTTTTATATAGTAAATTATTCAAAAAATAATTTTCAACTGTCACAAATTTTAATTGCGCCAGGGATTGCCTTTTATATAGTAAATTTTTCAAAAACTAATTTTATACTGTCGCAAATTTTAAATATCCCAGGGATTGCCTTTTATATAGTAAATTTTTCAAAAACTAATTTTCAACTGTCGCAAATTTTAAATATCCCAGGGATTGCCTTTTCTATAGTAAATTATTCAAAAAATAATTTTATACTGTCACAAATTTTAATTGCGCCAGGGATTGCCTTTTATATAGTAAATTATTCAAAAAATAATTTTATACTGTCACAAATTTTAATTGCGCCAGGGATTGACTTTTCTATAGTAAATTATTCAAAAAATAATTTTATACTGTCGCAAATTTTAATTACGCCAGGGATTGACTTTTCTATAGTAAATTATTCAAAAAATAATTTTATACTGTCGCAAATTTTAATTGCGCCAGGGATTGCCTTTTCTATAGTAAATTATTCAAAAAATAATTTTATACTGTCGCAAATTTTAATTGCGCCAGGGATTGACTTTTCTATAGTAAATTACTCAAAAACTAATTTTATACTGTCGCAAATTTTATGTGCGCCAGGGATTGACTTTTATATAGTAAATTTTTCAAAAAATAATTTTCAACTGTCACAAATTTTAAATATCCCAGGGATTGCCTTTTCTATAGTAAATTATTCAAAAAATAATTTTATACTGTCGCAAATTTTATGTGCGCCAGGGATTGCCTTTTCTATAGTAAATTATTCAAAAACTAATTTTTTACTGTCGCAAATTTTATGTGCGCCAGGGATTGACTTTTCTATAGTAAATTATTCAAAAAATAATTTTCAACTGTCGCAAATTTTATGTGCGCCAGGGATTGACTTTTCTATAGTAAATTATTCAAAAACTAATTTTCAACTGTCGCAAATTTTAATTGCGCCAGGGATTGCCTTTTATATAGTAAATTATTCAAAAAATAATTTTATACTGTCACAAATTTTAATTACGCCAGGGATTGCCTTTTCTATAGTAAATTTTTCAAAAACTAATTTTTTACTGTCGCAAATTTTATGTGCGCCAGGGATTGACTTTTCTATAGTAAATTATTCAAAAACTAATTTTCAACTGTCGCAAATTTTAAATATCCCAGGGATTGCCTTTTCTATAGTAAATTATTCAAAAAATAATTTTATACTGTCACAAATTTTAATTGCGCCAGGGATTGCCTTTTCTATAGTAAATTATTCAAAAAATAATTTTCAACTGTCACAAATTTTAATTACGCCAGGGATTGACTTTTCTATAGTAAATTATTCAAAAACTAATTTTATACTGTCGCAAATTTTAATTACGCCAGGGATTGCCTTTTATATAGTAAATTATTCAAAAAATAATTTTATACTGTCACAAATTTTAATTGCGCCAGGGATTGACTTTTCTATAGTAAATTATTCAAAAAATAATTTTATACTGTCACAAATTTTAATTGCGCCAGGGATTGCCTTTTCTATAGTAAATTATTCAAAAACTAATTTTCAACTGTCGCAAATTTTAATTGCGCCAGGAATTGCCTTTTATATAGTAAATTATTCAAAAAATAATTTTATACTGTCACAAATTTTAATTACGCCAGGGATTGCCTTTTCTATAGTAAATTTTTCAAAAACTAATTTTATACTGTCGCAAATTTTAATTGCGCCAGGGATTGCCTTTTATATAGTAAATTTTTCAAAAACTAATTTTATACTGTCGCAAATTTTAAATATCCCAGGGATTGCCTTTTATATAGTAAATTTTTCAAAAACTAATTTTCAACTGTCGCAAATTTTAAATATCCCAGGGATTGCCTTTTCTATAGTAAATTATTCAAAAAATAATTTTATACTGTCACAAATTTTAATTGCGCCAGGGATTGCCTTTTCTATAGTAAATTATTCAAAAAATAATTTTCAACTGTCGCAAATTTTAATTGCGCCAGGGATTGACTTTTCTATAGTAAATTATTCAAAAAATAATTTTATACTGTCGCAAATTTTAATTACGCCAGGGATTGCCTTTTCTATAGTAAATTATTCAAAAAAATAATTTTATACTGTCGCAAATTTTAATTACGCCAGGGATTGCCTTTTCTATAGTAAATTATTCAAAAAATAATTTTATACTGTCGCAAATTTTAATTACGCCAGGGATTGCCTTTTCTATAGTAAATTTTTCAAAAACTAATTTTATACTGTCGCAAATTTTAATTGCGCCAGGGATTGCCTTTTCTATAGTAAATTATTCAAAAAATAATTTTATACTGTCGCAAATTTTAATTACGCCAGGGATTGCCTTTTATATAGTAAATTATTCAAAAAATAATTTTCAACTGTCGCAAATTTTAATTGCGCCAGGGATTGCCTTTTCTACAGTAAATTATTCAAAAAATAATTTTATACTGTCGCAAATTTTAAATATCCCAGGGATTGCCTTTTCTATAGTAAATTATTCAAAAACTAATTTTATACTGTCGCAAATTTTAATTGCGCCAGGGATTGCCTTTTCTATAGTAAATTATTCAAAAAATAATTTTATACTGTCGCAAATTTTAATTACGCCAGGGATTGCCTTTTCTATAGTAAATTATCCAAAAAATAATTTTCTACTGTCGCAAATTTTAATTGCGCCAGGGATTGCCTTTTCTATAGTAAATTATTCAAAAAATAATTTTATACTGTCGCAAATTTTAATTACGCCAGGGATTGCCTTTTCTATAGTAAATTATTCAAAAACTAATTTTATACTGTCGCAAATTTTAATTACGCCAGGGATTGCCTTTTATATAGTAAATTTTTCAAAAACTAATTTTATACTGTCGCAAATTTTAATTACGCCAGGGATTGACTTTTCTATAGTAAATTATTCAAAAACTAATTTTATACTGTCGCAAATTTTAATTACGCCAGGGATTGCCTTTTCTATAGTAAATTATTCAAAAAATAATTTTCTACTGTCGCAAATTTTAAATATCCCAGGGATTGCCTTTTCTATAGTAAATTATTCAAAAAATAATTTTTTACTGTCGCAAATTTTATGTGCGCCAGGGATTGCCTTTTCTATAGTAAATTATTCAAAAAATAATTTTCAACTGTCACAAATTTTAATTGCGCCAGGGATTGCCTTTTCTATAGTAAATTATTCAAAAACTAATTTTCAACTGTCACAAATTTTATGTGCGCCAGGGATTGCGTTTTCTATAGTAAATTATTCAAAAAATAATTTTATACTGTCACAAATTTTAATTGCGCCAGGGATTGCCTTTTCTATAGTAAATTATTCAAAAAATAATTTTATACTGTTCCAAATTTTAATTACGCCAGGGATTGCCTTTTCTATAGTAAATTATTCAAAAAATAATTTTCTACTGTCGCAAATTTTAATTACGCCAGGGATTGCCTTTTCTATAGTAAATTATTCAAAAAATAATTTTCAACTGTCACAAATTTTATGTGCGCCAGGGATTGCCTTTTCTATAGTAAATTATTCAAAAAATAATTTTATACTGTCACAAATTTTAATTGCGCCAGGGATTGCCTTTTATATAGTAAATTATTCAAAAAATAATTTTCAACTGTCACAAATTTTAATTGCGCCAGGGATTGCCTTTTCTATAGTAAATTATTCAAAAAATAATTTTCAACTGTCACAAATTTTAATTACGCCAGGGATTGCCTTTTCTATAGTAAATTATTCAAAAAATAATTTTCAACTGTCGCAAATTTTAATTACGCCAGGGATTGCCTTTTATATAGTAAATTTTTCAAAAAATAATTTTCAACTGTCGCAAATTTTAAATATCCCAGGGATTGCCTTTTCTATAGTAAATTATTCAAAAAATAATTTTCAACTGTCGCAAATTTTAATTACGCCAGGGATTGCCTTTTCTATAGTAAATTATTCAAAAAATAATTTTTTACTGTCGCAAATTTTATGTGCGCCAGGGATTGCCTTTTCTATAGTAAATTATTCAAAAAATAATTTTCAACTGTCACAAATTTTAATTGCGCCAGGGATTGCCTTTTCTATAGTAAATTATTCAAAAACTAATTTTCAACTGTCACAAATTTTATGTGCGCCAGGGATTGCCTCTTCTATAGTAAATTATTCAAAAAATAATTTTTTACTGTCGCAAATTTTATGTGCGCCAGGGATTGCCTTTTCTATAGTAAATTATTCAAAAAATAATTTTCAACTGTCACAAATTTTAATTGCGCCAGGGATTGCCTTTTCTATAGTAAATTATTCAAAAAATAATTTTCTACTGTCGCAAATTTTAATTGCGCCAGGGATTGACTTTTCTATAGTAAATTATTCAAAAAATAATTTTCAACTGTCACAAATTTTAATTGCGCCAGGGATTGCCTTTTCTATAGTAAATTTTTCAAAAACTAATTTTTTACTGTCGCAAATTTTATGTGCGCCAGGGATTGCCTTTTATATAGTAAATTTTTCAAAAACTAATTTTTTACTGTCGCAAATTTTATGTGCGCCAGGGATTGACTTTTCTATAGTAAATTATTCAAAAAATAATTTTCTACTGTCGCAAATTTTATGTGCGCCAGGGATTGCCTTTTCTATAGTAAATTATTCAAAAAATAATTTTCAACTGTCACAAATTTTAATTGCGCCAGGGATTGCCTTTTCTATAGTAAATTATTCAAAAACTAATTTTATACTGTCGCAAATTTTAATTGCGCCAGGGATTGACTTTTCTATAGTATATTATTCAAAAAATAATTTTATACTGTCGCAAATTTTATGTGCGCCAGGGATTGCCTTTTCTATAGTAAATTATTCAAAAAATAATTTTCAACTGTCACAAATTTTAATTGCGCCAGGGATTGCCTTTTCTATAGTAAATTATTCAAAAACTAATTTTATACTGTCACAAATTTTAATTGCGCCAGGGATTGACTTTTCTATAGTAAATTATTCAAAAAATAATTTTATACTGTCGCAAATTTTTTTGTGCGCCAGGGATTGCCTTTTCTATAGTAAATTTTTCAAAAACTAATTTTCAACTGTCACAAATTTTATTTGCGCCAGGGATTGCCTTTTCTATAGTAAATTATTCAAAAAATAATTTTCAACTGTCACAAATTTTAAATATCCCAGGGATTGCCTTTTCTATAGTAAATTATTCAAAAACTAATTTTATACTGTCGCAAATTTTAATTACGCCAGGGATTGACTTTTCTATAGTAAATTATTCAAAAAATAATTTTATACTGTCACAAATTTTAATTGCGCCAGGGATTGACTTTTCTATAGTAAATTATTCAAAAAATAATTTTCAACTGTCACAAATTTTATGTGCGCCAGGGATTGCCTTTTCTATAGTAAATTATTCAAAAAATAATTTTATACTGTCACAAATTTTAATTACGCCAGGGATTGACTTTTCTATAGTAAATTTTTCAAAAACTAATTTTATACTGTCACAAATTTTAATTGCGCCAGGGATTGACTTTTCTATAGTAAATTATTCAAAAAATAATTTTATACTGTCGCAAATTTTATGTGCGCCAGGGATTGCCTTTTCTATAGTAAATTATTCAAAAACTAATTTTTTACTGTCGCAAATTTTATGTGCGCCAGGGATTGCCTTTTCTATAGTAAATTTTTCAAAAACTAATTTTATACTGTCGCAAATTTTAATTACGCCAGGGATTGCCTTTTATATAGTAAATTTTTCAAAAACTAATTTTATACTGTCGCAAATTTTAATTACGCCAGGGATTGCCTTTTCTATAGTAAATTTTTCGAAAACTAATTTTATACTGTCGCAAATTTTATGTGCGCCAGGGATTGCCTTTTCTATAGTAAATTATTCAAAAAATAATTTTCTACTGTCGCAAATTTTAATTGCGCCAGGGATTGACTTTTCTATAGTAAATTATTCAAAAAATAATTTTATACTGTCACAAATTTTAATTGCGCCAGGGATTGACTTTTCTATAGTAAATTATTCAAAAAATAATTTTCAACTGTCACAAATTTTATGTGCGCCAGGGATTGCCTTTTCTATAGTAAATTATTCAAAAAATAATTTTATACTGTCGCAAATTTTAATTGCGCCAGGGATTGCCTTTTCTATAGTAAATTATTCAAAAAATAATTTTATACTGTCACAAATTTTAATTACGCCAGGGATTGACTTTTCTATAGTAAATTTTTCAAAAACTAATTTTATACTGTCGCAAATTTTATGTGCGCCAGGGATTGCCTTTTCTATAGTAAATTATTCAAAAAATAATTTTATACTGTCGCAAATTTTATGTGCGCCAGGGATTGCCTTTTCTATAGTAAATTATTCAAAAACTAATTTTATACTGTCGCAAATTTTATGTGCGCCAGGGATTGCCTTTTCTATAGTAAATTATTCAAAAAATAATTTTATACTGTCACAAATTTTAATTGCGCCAGGGATTGCCTTTTCTATAGTAAATTATTCAAAAAATAATTTTATACTGTCGCAAATTTTAATTACGCCAGGGATTGCCTTTTATATAGTAAATTTTTCAAAAACTAATTTTATACTGTCACAAATTTTAATTGCGCCAGGGATTGCCTTTTCTATAGTAAATTATTCAAAAAATAATTTTCAACTGTCACAAATTTTAATTGCGCCAGGGATTGCCTTTTCTATAGTAAATTATTCAAAAACTAATTTTATACTGTCGCAAATTTTAATTGCGCCAGGGATTGACTTTTCTATAGTAAATTATTCAAAAAATAATTTTATACTGTCGCAAATTTTAATTACGCCAGGGATTGCCTTTTCTATAGTAAATTTTTCAAAAAATAATTTTATACTGTCGCAAATTTTATGTGCGCCAGGGATTGACTTTTCTATAGTAAATTATTCAAAAAATAATTTTATACTGTCGCAAATTTTAATTGCGCCAGGGATTGACTTTTCTATAGTAAATTATTCAAAAAATAATTTTATACTGTCGCAAATTTTAATTGCGCCAGGGATTGACTTTTCTATAGTAAATTATTCAAAAAATAATTTTATACTGTCGCAAATTTTAATTACGCCAGGGATTGCCTTTTCTATAGTAAATTATTCAAAAAATAATTTTCTACTGTCGCAAATTTTAATTGCGCCAGGGATTGCCTTTTCTATAGTAAATTTTTCAAAAATAATTTTATACTGTCACAAATTTTAATTACGCCAGGGATTGCCTTTTCTATAGTAAATTATTCAAAAAATAATTTTTTACTGTCGCAAATTTTATGTGCGCCAGGGATTGCCTTTTCTATAGTAAATTATTCAAAAAATAATTTTCAACTGTCACAAATTTTAATTGCGCCAGGGATTGCCTTTTCTATAGTAAATTTTTCAAAAAATAATTTTATACTGTCGCAAATTTTATGTGCGCCAGGGATTGACTTTTCTATAGTAAATTATTCAAAAAATAATTTTTTACTGTCGCAAATTTTATGTGCGCCAGGGATTGCCTTTTCTATAGTAAATTATTCAAAAAATAATTTTCAACTGTCACAAATTTTAAATATCCCAGGGATTGCCTTTTCTATAGTAAATTATTCAAAAACTAATTTTATACTGTCGCAAATTTTATGTGCGCCAGGGATTGCCTTTTCTATAGTAAATTATTCAAAAAATAATTTTATACTGTCGCAAATTTTAATTACGCCAGGGATTGCCTTTTCTATAGTAAATTATTCAAAAAATAATTTTATACTGTCGCAAATTTTAAATATCCCAGGGATTGCCTTTTATATAGTAAATTATTCAAAAACTAATTTTCAACTGTCACAAATTTTAAATATCCCAGGGATTGCCTTTTCTATAGTAAATTATTCAAAAAATAATTTTCTACTGTCGCAAATTTTATGTGCGCCAGGGATTGCCTTTTCTATAGTAAATTATTCAAAAAATAATTTTCAACTGTCACAAATTTTAATTGCGCCAGGGATTGACTTTTCTATAGTAAATTATTCAAAAAATAATTTTATACTGTCGCAAATTTTATGTGCGCCAGGGATTGCCTTTTCTATAGTAAATTATTCAAAAAATAATTTTCAACTGTCACAAATTTTAATTGCGCCAGGGATTGCCTTTTCTATAGTAAATTATTCAAAAAATAATTTTCAACTGTCACAAATTTTAATTGCGCCAGAGATTGCCTTTTCTATAGTAAATTATTCAAAAAATAATTTTCTACTGTCGCAAATTTTAATTGCGCCAGGGATTGACTTTTCTATAGTAAATTATTCAAAAAATAATTTTATACTGTCGCAAATTTTTATTGCGCCAGGGATTGCCTTTTCTATAGTAAATTTTTCAAAAACTAATTTTATACTGTCGCAAATTTTAAATATCCCAGGGATTGCCTTTTCTATAGTAAATTATTCAAAAAATAATTTTCTACTGTCGCAAATTTTAAATATCCCAGGGATTGCCTTTTCTACAGTAAATTATTCAAAAAATAATTTTCAACTGTCACAAATTTTAATTGCGCCAGGGATTGCCTTTTCTATAGTAAATTATTCAAAAAATAATTTTATACTGTCACAAATTTTAATTGCGCCAGGGATTGCCTTTTCTATAGTAAATTTTTCAAAAACTAATTTTATACTGTCGCAAATTTTAATTACGCCAGGGATTGCCTTTCCTATAGTAAATTTTTCAAAAACTAATTTTATACTGTCGCAAATTTTATGTGCGCCAGGGATTGCCTTTTCTATAGTAAATTATTCAAAAAATAATTTTCAACTGTCACAAATTTTAATTGCGCCAGGGATTGACTTTTCTATAGTAAATTATTCAAAAAATAATTTTCAACTGTCACAAATTTTAAATATCCCAGGGATTGCCTTTTCTATAGTAAATTATTCAAAAACTAATTTTATACTGTCACAAATTTTAATTACGCCAGGGATTGCCTTTTCTATAGTAAATTTTTCAAAAACTAATTTTATACTGTCGCAAATTTTATGTGCGCCAGGGATTGCCTTTTCTATAGTAAATTTTTCAAAAACTAATTTTATACTGTCGCAAATTTTAAATATCCCAGGGATTGCCTTTTCTATAGTAAATTATTCAAAAAATAATTTTCAACTGTCACAAATTTTAATTGCGCCAGGGATTGACTTTTCTATAGTAAATTATTCAAAAAATAATTTTATACTGTCGCAAATTTTATGTGCGCCAGGGATTGCCTTTTCTATAGTAAATTATTCGAAAAATAATTTTATACTGTCACAAATTTTAATTGCGCCAGGGATTGCCTTTTCTATAGTAAATTTTTCAAAAACTAATTTTATACTGTCGCAAATTTTAAATATCCCAGGGATTGCCTTTTCTATAGTAAATTATTCAAAAAATAATTTTCTACTGTCGCAAATTTTAAATATCCCAGGGATTGCCTTTTCTACAGTAAATTATTCAAAAAATAATTTTCAACTGTCACAAATTTTAATTGCGCCAGGGATTGCCTTTTCTATAGTAAATTATTCAAAAAATAATTTTATACTGTCACAAATTTTAATTGCGCCAGGGATTGCCTTTTCTATAGTAAATTATTCAAAAACTAATTTTATACTGTCGCAAATTTTAATTACGCCAGGGATTGACTTTTCTATAGTAAATTATTCAAAAAATAATTTTTTACTGTCGCAAATTTTATGTGCGCCAGGGATTGCCTTTTCTATAGTAAATTATTCAAAAAATAATTTTCTACTGTCGCAAATTTTAATTGCGCCAGGGATTGCCTTTTCTATAGTAAATTATTCAAAAAATAATTTTCAACTGTCACAAATTTTAATTGCGCCAGGGATTGCCTTTTATATAGTAAATTTTTCAAAAACTAATTTTATACTGTCGCAAATTTTATGTGCGCCAGTGATTGCCTTTTCTATAGTAAATTATTCAAAAAATAATTTTATACTGTCGCAAATTTTATGTGCGCCAGGGATTGCCTTTTCTATAGTAAATTATTCAAAAAATAATTTTCTACTGTCGCAAATTTTAATTGCGCCAGGGATTGACTTTTCTATAGTAAATTATTCAAAAAATATTTTTATACTGTCGCAAATTTTAATTGCGCCAGGGATTGCCTTTTCTATAGTAAATTATTCAAAAAATAATTTTATACTGTCGCAAATTTTAATTACGCCAGGGATTGCCTTTTATATAGTAAATTTTTCAAAAACTAATTTTATACTGTCGCAAATATTATGTGCGCCAGGGATTACCTTTTCTATAGTAAATTTTTCAAAAACTAATTTTATACTGTCGCAAATTTTAATTACGCCAGGGATTGACTTTTCTATAGTAAATTATTCAAAAAATAATTTTTTACTGTCGCAAATTTTATGTGCGCCAGGGATTGCCTTTTCTATAGTAAATTATTCAAAAAATAATTTTCTACTGTCGCAAATTTTAATTGCGCCAGGGATTGCCTTTTCTATAGTAAATTATTCAAAAACTAATTTTATACTGTCACAAATTTTAATTACGCCAGGGATTGACTTTTCTATAGTAAATTATTCAAAAAATAATTTTATACTGTCGCAAATTTTAATTGCGCCAGGGATTGCCTTTTCTATAGTAAATTATTCAAAAAATAATTTTATACTGTCGCAAATTTTAATTGCGCCAGGGATTGACTTTTCTATAGTAAATTATTCAAAAAATAATTTTATACTGTCGCAAATTTTAATTGCGCCAGGGATTGCCTTTTCTATAGTAAATTATTCAAAAAATAATTTTATACTGTCGCAAATTTTAATTACGCCAGGGATTGCCTTTTATATAGTAAATTTTTCAAAAACTAATTTTATACTGTCGCAAATTTTATGTGCGCCAGGGATTGCCTTTTCTATAGTAAATTTTTCAAAAACTAATTTTATACTGTCGCAAATTTTATGTGCGCCAGGGATTGCCTTTTATATAGTAAATTTTTCAAAAACTAATTTTATACTGTCGCAAATTTTAATTGCGCCAGGGATTGCCTTTTCTATAGTAAATTATTCAAAAACTAATTTTATACTGTCACAAATTTTAATTGCGCCAGGGATTGCCTTTTCTATAGTAAATTATTCAAAAAATAATTTTATACTGTCGCAAATTTTAATTACGCCAGGGATTGCCTTTTATATAGTAAATTTTTCAAAAACTAATTTTATACTGTCGCAAATTTTAATTACGCCAGGGATTGCCTTTTATATAGTAAATTTTTCAAAAACTAATTTTATACTGTCGCAAATTTTAAATATCCCAGGGATTGCCTTTTCTACAGTAAATTATTCAAAAAATAATTTTATACTGTCGCAAATTTTAATTACGCCAGGGATTGCCTTTTATATAGTAAATTTTTCAAAAACTAATTTTATACTGTCGCAAATTTTATGTGCGCCAGGGATTGCCTTTTCTATAGTAAATTTTTCAAAAACTAATTTTATACTGTCGCAAATTTTATGTGCGCCAGGGATTGCCTTTTATATAGTAAATTTTTCAAAAACTAATTTTATACTGTCGCAAATTTTAATTGCGCCAGGGATTGCCTTTTCTATAGTAAATTATTCAAAAACTAATTTTATACTGTCACAAATTTTAATTGCGCCAGGGATTGCCTTTTCTATAGTAAATTATTCAAAAAATAATTTTATACTGTCGCAAATTTTAATTACGCCAGGGATTGCCTTTTATATAGTAAATTTTTCAAAAACTAATTTTATACTGTCGCAAATTTTATGTGCGCCAGGGATTGCCTTTTCTATAGTAAATTTTTCAAAAACTAATTTTATACTGTCGCAAATTTTATGTGCGCCAGGGATTGCCTTTTCTATAGTAAATTTTTCAAAAACTAATTTTCTACTGTCGCAAATTTTAATTGCGCCAGGGATTGACTTTTCTATAGTAAATTATTCAAAAAATAATATTATACTGTCGCAAATTTTAATTGCGCCAGGGATTGCCTTTTCTATAGTAAATTTTTCAAAAACTAATTTTATACTGTCGCAAATTTTAATTGCGCCAGGGATTGCCTTTTCTATAGTAAATTTTTCAAAAACTAATTTTATACTGTCGCAAATTTTATGTGCGCCAGGGATTGCCTTTTCTATAGTAAATTTTTCAAAAACTAATTTTATACTGTCGCAAATTTTATGTGCGCCAGGGATTGCCTTTTCTATAGTAAATTTTTCAAAAACTAATTTTATACTGTCGCAAATTTTAATTACGCCAGGGATTGCCTTTTATATAGTAAATTTTTCAAAAACTAATTTTATACTGTCACAAATTTTAATTGCGCCAGGGATTGCCTTTTCTATAGTAAATTATTCAAAAAATAATTTTATACTGTCGCAAATTTTAATTACGCCAGGGATTGCCTTTTATATAGTAAATTTTTCAAAAACTAATTTTATACTGTCGCAAATTTTAATTGCGCCAGGGATTGCCTTTTCTATAGTAAATTATTCAAAAAATAATTTTATACTGTCGCAAATTTTAATTACGCCAGGGATTGCCTTTTCTATAGTAAATTATTCAAAAAATAATTTTCAACTGTCGCAAATTTTATGTGCGCCAGGTATTGCCTTTTCTATAGTAAATTATTCAAAAAATAATTTTCAACTGTCGCAAATTTTATGTGCGCCAGGGATTGCCTTTTCTATAGTAAATTATTCAAAAAATAATTTTATACTGTCGCAAATTTTAATTACGCCAGGGATTGCCTTTTATATAGTAAATTTTTCAAAAACTAATTTTATACTGTCGCAAATTTTAATTACGCCAGGGATTGCCTTTTATATAGTAAATTTTTCAAAAACTAATTTTATACTGTCGCAAATTTTAAATATCCCAGGGATTGCCTTTTCTACAGTAAATTATTCAAAAACTAATTTTATACTGTCGCAAATTTTAATTACGCCAGGGATTGCCTTTTCTATAGTAAATTATTCAAAAAATAATTTTCAACTGTCACAAATTTTAATTGCGCCAGGGATTGCCTTTTATATAGTAAATTTTTCAAAAACTAATTTTATACTGTCGCAAATTTTAAATATCCCAGGGATTGCCTTTTATATAGTAAATTATTCAAAAAATAATTTTCAACTGTCACAAATTTTAATTGCGCCAGGGATTGCCTTTTCTATAGTAAATTATTCAAAAACTAATTTTTTACTGTCGCAAATTTTATGTGCGCCAGGGATTGCCTTTTCTATAGTAAATTATTCAAAAAATAATTTTCAACTGTCACAAATTTTAATTGCGCCAGGGATTGACTTTTCTATAGTAAATTATTCAAAAAATAATTTTATACTGTCGCAAATTTTATGTGCGCCAGGGATTGACTTTTCTATAGTAAATTATTCAAAAAATAATTTTATACTGTCGCAAATTTTATGTGCGCCAGGGATTGACTTTTCTATAGTAAATTATTCAAAAATAATTTTATACTGTCGCAAATTTTAATTGCGCCAGGGATTGCCTTTTCTATAGTAAATTATTCAAAAAATAATTTTTTACTGTCGCAAATTTTAATTACGCCAGGGATTGCCTTTTCTATAGTAAATTTTTCAAAAACTAATTTTCAACTGTCACAAATTTTAATTGCGCCAGGGATTGCCTTTTCTATAATAATTATTCAAAAACTAATTTTATACTGTCACAAATTTTAATTGCGCCAGGGATTGACTTTTCTATAGTAAATTATTCAAAAAATAATTTTCAACTGTCACAAATTTTAATTACGCCAGGGATTGCCTTTTCTATAGTAAATTATTCAAAAAATAATTTTCAACTGTCACAAATTTTAATTACGCCAGGGATTGTCTTTTCTATAGTAAATTATTCAAAAAATAATTTTCAACTGTCACAAATTTTAATTGCGCCAGGGATTGCCTTTTCTATAGTAAATTTTTCAAAAAATAATTTTCAACTGTCACAAATTTTAATTGCGCCAGGGATTGACTTTTCTATAGTAAATTATTCAAAAAATAATTTTCAACTGTCACAAATTTTAATTGCGCCAGGGATTGCCTTTTCTATAGTAAATTATTCAAAAAATAATTTTATACTGTCACAAATTTTAATTGCGCCAGGGATTGCCTTTTCTATAGTAAATTATTCAAAAAATAATTTTTTACTGTCGCAAATTTTATGTGCGCCAGGGATTGCCTTTTCTATAGTAAATTATTCAAAAAATAATTTTATACTGTCGCAAATTTTAATTGCGCCAGGGATTGCCTTTTATATAGTAAATTATTCAAAAAATAATTTTATACTGTCGCAAATTTTAATTACGCCAGGGATTGCCTTTTCTATAGTAAATTATTCAAAAAATAATTTTCAACTGTCGCAAATTTTATGTGCGCCAGGGATTGCCTTTTCTATAGTAAATTATTCAAAAAATAATTTTCAACTGTCGCAAATTTTATGTGCGCCAGGGATTGCCTTTTCTATAGTAAATTATTCAAAAAATAATTTTATACTGTCGCAAATTTTAATTACGCCAGTGATTGCCTTTTATATAGTAAATTTTTCAAAAACTAATTTTATACTGTCGCAAATTTTAATTACGCCAGGGATTGCCTTTTATATAGTAAATTTTTCAAAAACTAATTTTATACTGTCGCAAATTTTAAATATCCCAGGGATTGCCTTTTATATAGTAAATTATTCAAAAAATAATTTTCAACTGTCACAAATTTTAATTGCGCCAGGGATTGCCTTTTCTATAGTAAATTATTCAAAAACTAATTTTTTACTGTCGCAAATTTTATGTGCGCCAGGGATTGCCTTTTCTATAGTAAATTATTCAAAAAATAATTTTCAACTGTCACAAATTTTAATTGCGCCAGGGATTGACTTTTCTATAGTAAATTATTCAAAAAATAATTTTCAACTGTCACAAATTTTAATTGCGCCAGGGATTGCCTTTTCTATAGTAAATTATTCAAAAAATAATTTTATACTGTCGCAAATTTTATGTGCGCCAGGGATTGCCTTTTCTATAGTAAATTATTCAAAAACTAATTTTTTACTGTCGCAAATTTTATGTGCGCCAGGGATTGCCTTTTCTATAGTAAATTATTCAAAAAATAATTTTCAACTGTCACAAATTTTAATTACGCCAGGGATTGCCTTTTCTATAGTAAATTTTTCAAAAACTAATTTTATACTGTCGCAAATTTTAAATATCCCAGGGATTGCCTTTTCTATAGTAAATTATTCAAAAAATAATTTTATACTGTCGCAAATTTTAATTGCGCCAGGGATTGCCTTTTCTATAGTAAATTATTCAAAAAATAATTTTATACTGTCGCAAATTTTATGTGCGCCAGGGATTGCCTTTTCTATAGTAAATTATTCAAAAAATAATTTTCAACTGTCACAAATTTTAATTGCGCCAGGGATTGCCTTTTCTATAGTAAATTATTCAAAAACTAATTTTCAACTGTCACAAATTTTAATTGCGCCAGGGATTGACTTTTCTATAGTAAATTATTCAAAAACTAATTTTATACTGTCGCAAATTTTAAATATCCCAGGGATTGCCTTTTCTATAGTAAATTATTCAAAAAATAATTTTCAACTGTCACAAATTTTAATTGCGCCAGGGATTGCCTTTTCTATAGTAAATTATTCAAAAACTAATTTTATACTGTCACAAATTTTAATTGCGCCAGGGATTGCCTTTTCTATAGTAAATTATTCAAAAAATAATTTTATACTGTCGCAAATTTTATGTGCGCCAGGGATTGCCTTTTCTATAGTAAATTATTCAAAAAATAATTTTTTACTGTCGCAAATTTTATGTGCGCCAGGGATTGCCTTTTCTATAGTAAATTATTCAAAAAATAATTTTCAACTGTCACAAATTTTAATTGCGCCAGGGATTGCCTTTTCTATAGTAAATTATTCAAAAAATAATTTTCAACTGTCACAAATTTTAATTGCGCCAGGGATTGACTTTTCTATAGTAAATTTTTCAAAAACTAATTTTATACTGTCGCAAATTTTATGTGCGCCAGGGATTGCCTTTTCTATAGTAAATTTTTCAAAAAATAATTTTCAACTGTCACAAATTTTAATTGCGCCAGGGATTGCCTTTTCTATAGTAAATTATTCAAAAAATAATTTTCAACTGTCACAAATTTTAATTGCGCCAGGGATTGACTTTTCTATAGTAAATTATTCAAAAAATAATTTTCAACTGTCACAAATTTTAATTGCGCCAGGGATTGCCTTTTATATAGTAAATTTTTCAAAAACTAATTTTATACTGTCGCAAATTTTAAATATCCCAGGGATTGCCTTTTCTACAGTAAATTATTCAAAAACTAATTTTATACTGTCGCAAATTTTAATTACGCCAGGGATTGCCTTTTCTATAGTAAATTATTCAAAAAATAATTTTCAACTGTCACAAATTTTAATTGCGCCAGGGATTGCCTTTTATATAGTAAATTTTTCAAAAACTAATTTTATACTGTCGCAAATTTTAAATATCCCAGGGATTGCCTTTTATATAGTAAATTATTCAAAAAATAATTTTCAACTGTCACAAATTTTAATTGCGCCAGGGATTGCCTTTTCTATAGTAAATTATTCAAAAACTAATTTTTTACTGTCGCAAATTTTATGTGCGCCAGGGATTGCCTTTTCTATAGTAAATTATTCAAAAAATAATTTTCTACTGTCGCAAATTTTATGTGCGCCAGGGATTGCCTTTTCTATAGTAAATTTTTCAAAAACTAATTTTATACTGTCGCAAATTTTAATTACGCCAGGGATTGCCTTTTATATAGTAAATTTTTCAAAAACTAATTTTATACTGTCACAAATTTTATGTGCGCCAGGGATTGCCTTTTCTATAGTAAATTATTCAAAAACTAATTTTATACTGTCGCAAATTTTATGTGCGCCAGGGATTGCCTTTTCTATAGTAAATTTTTCAAAAAATAATTTTCAACTGTCACAAATTTTAATTGCGCCAGGGATTGACTTTTCTATAGTAAATTATTCAAAAAATAATTTTCAACTGTCACAAATTTTAATTGCGCCAGGGATTGCCTTTTCTATAGTAAATTTTTCAAAAAATAATTTTCAACTGTCACAAATTTTATGTGCGCCAGGGATTGCCTTTTATATAGTAAATTATTCAAAAAATAATTTTCAACTGTCACAAATTTTAATTGCGCCAGGGATTGACTTTTCTATAGTAAATTATTCAAAAAATAATTTTCAACTGTCACAAATTTTAATTGCACCAGGGATTGCCTTTTCTATAGTAAATTTTTCAAAAAATAATTTTCAACTGTCACAAATTTTAATTGCGCCAGGGATTGCCTTTTATATAGTAAATTTTTCAAAAACTAATTTTATACTGTCGCAAATTTTATGTGCGCCAGGGATTGCCTTTTCTATAGTAAATTATTCAAAAAATAATTTTCAACTGTCACAAATTTTAATTGCGCCAGGGATTGACTTTTCTATAGTAAATTATTCAAAAAATAATTTTATACTGTCGCAAATTTTAATTGCGCCAGGGATTGCCTTTTCTATAGTAAATTATTCAAAAAATAATTTTCTACTGTCGCAAATTTTAAATATCCCAGGGATTGCCTTTTCTATAGTAAATTATTCAAAAAATAATTTTCTACTGTCGCAAATTTTAAATATCCCAGGGATTGCCTTTTCTACAGTAAATTATTCAAAAAATAATTTTCTACTGTCGCAAATTTTAATTACGCCAGGGATTGCCTTTTATATAGTAAATTTTTCAAAAACTAATTTTATACTGTCGCAAATTTTATGTGCGCCAGGGATTGCCTTTTCTATAGTAAATTATTCAAAAAATAATTTTCAACTGTCACAAATTTTAATTGCGCCAGGGATTGACTTTTCTATAGTAAATTATCCAAAAAATAATTTTATACTGTCGCAAATTTTAATTACGCCAGGGATTGCCTTTTATATAGTAAATTTTTCAAAAACTAATTTTATACTGTCGCAAATTTTAATTACGCCAGGGATTGCCTTTTATATAGTAAATTTTTCAAAAACTAATTTTCAACTGTCACAAATTTTAATTGCGCCAGGGATTGCCTTTTCTATAGTAAATTATTCAAAAACTAATTTTATACTGTCACAAATTTTAATTGCGCCAGGGATTGACTTTTCTATAGTAAATTATTCAAAAAATAATTTTCAACTGTCACAAATTTTAATTGCGCCAGGGATTGCCTTTTCTATAGTAAATTATTCAAAAAATAATTTTATACTGTCACAAATTTTAATTGCGCCAGGGATTGCCTTTTCTATAGTAAATTATTCAAAAAATAATTTTTTACTGTCGCAAATTTTATGTGCGCCAGGGATTGCCTTTTCTATAGTAAATTATTCAAAAAATAATTTTATACTGTCGCAAATTTTAATTGCGCCAGGGATTGCCTTTTATATAGTAAATTATTCAAAAAATAATTTTATACTGTCGCAAATTTTAATTACGCCAGGGATTGCCTTTTCTATAGTAAATTATTCAAAAAATAATTTTCAACTGTCACAAATTTTAATTGCGCCAGGGATTGCCTTTTCTATAGTAAATTATTCAAAAACTAATTTTATACTGTCACAAATTTTAATTGCGCCAGGGATTGACTTTTCTATAGTAAATTATTCAAAAAATAATTTTCAACTGTCACAAATTTTAATTGCGCCAGGGATTGCCTTTTCTATAGTAAATTATTCAAAAAATAATTTTATACTGTCGCAAATTTTAATTGCGCCAGGGATTGACTTTTCTATAGTAAATTATTCAAAAAATAATTTTCAACTGTCACAAATTTTAATTACGCCAGGGATTGACTTTTCTATAGTAAATTATTCAAAAAATAATTTTATACTGTCGCAAATTTTAATTACGCCAGGGATTGCCTTTTCTATAGTAAATTATTCAAAAAATAATTTTCAACTGTCGCAAATTTTATGTGCGCCAGGGATTGCCTTTTCTATAGTAAATTATTCAAAAAATAATTTTCAACTGTCGCAAATTTTATGTGCGCCAGGGATTGCCTTTTCTATAGTAAATTATTCAAAAAATAATTTTCTACTGTCGCAAATTTTAATTACGCCAGGGATTGCCTTTTATATAGTAAATTTTTCAAAAACTAATTTTATACTGTCGCAAATTTTAATTACGCCAGGGATTGCCTTTTATATAGTAAATTTTTCAAAAACTAATTTTATACTGTCGCAAATTTTAAATATCCCAGGGATTGCCTTTTCTATAGTAAATTATTCAAAAACTAATTTTATACTGTCGCAAATTTTATGTGCGCCAGGGATTGCCTTTTCTATAGTAAATTATTCAAAAAATAATTTTCAACTGTCACAAATTTTAATTGCGCCAGGGATTGCCTTTTATATAGTAAATTTTTCAAAAACTAATTTTATACTGTCGCAAATTTTAAATATCCCAGGGATTGCCTTTTATATAGTAAATTATTCAAAAAATAATTTTCAACTGTCACAAATTTTAATTGCGCCAGGGATTGCCTTTTCTATAGTAAATTATTCAAAAACTAATTTTTTACTGTCGCAAATTTTATGTGCGCCAGGGATTGCCTTTTCTATAGTAAATTATTCAAAAAATAATTTTCAACTGTCACAAATTTTAATTGCGCCAGGGATTGACTTTTCTATAGTAAATTATTCAAAAAATAATTTTCAACTGTCACAAATTTTAATTGCGCCAGGGATTGCCTTTTCTATAGTAAATTATTCAAAAAATAATTTTATACTGTCGCAAATTTTATGTGCGCCAGGGATTGCCTTTTATATAGTAAATTATTCAAAAAATAATTTTCAACTGTCACAAATTTTAATTGCGCCAGGGATTGACTTTTCTATAGTAAATTATTCAAAAAATAATTTTATACTGTCGCAAATTTTAATTGCGCCAGGGATTGCCTTTTCTATAGTAAATTTTTCAAAAAATAATTTTCAACTGTCGCAAATTTTATGTGCGCCAGGGATTGCCTTTTCTATAGTAAATTTTTCAAAAACTAATTTTATACTGTCGCAAATTTTATGTGCGCCAGGGATTGCCTTTTCTATAGTAAATTATTCAAAAACTAATTTTATACTGTCGCAAATTTTATGTGCGCCAGGGATTGCCTTTTCTATAGTAAATTATTCAAAAACTAATTTTTTACTGTCGCAAATTTTAAATATCCCAGGAATTGCCTTTTCTATAGTAAATTATTCAAAAAATAATTTTATACTGTCGCAAATTTTAAATATCCCAGGGATTGCCTTTTCTATAGTAAATTATTCAAAAAATAATTTTCAACTGTCACAAATTTTAATTACGCCAGGGATTGCCTTTTCTATAGTAAATTTTTCAAAAACTAATTTTATACTGTCGCAAATTTTATGTGCGCCAGGGATTGCCTTTTCTATAGTAAATTTTTCAAAAACTAATTTTATACTGTCGCAAATTTTAAATATCCCAGGGATTGCCTTTTCTATAGTAAATTATTCAAAAAATTATTTTCAACTGTCGCAAATTTTAATTGCGCCAGGGATTGCCTTTTCTATAGTAAATTATTCAAAAAATAATTTTCAACTGTCACAAATTTTAATTGCGCCAGGGATTGACTTTTCTATAGTAAATTATTCAAAAACTAATTTTATACTGTCGCAAATTTTAAATATCCCAGGGATTGCCTTTTCTATAGTAAATTATTCAAAAAATAATTTTATACTGTCGCAAATTTTAAATATCCCACGGATTGCCTTTTCTATAGTAAATTATTCAAAAAATAATTTTCAACTGTCGCAAATTTTAATTACGCCAGGGATTGCCTTTTCTATAGTAAATTATTCAAAAAATAATTTTTTACTGTCGCAAATTTTATGTGCGCCAGGGATTGCCTTTTCTATAGTAAATTATTCAAAAACTAATTTTATACTGTCACAAATTTTAATTGCGCCAGGGATTGCCTTTTCTATAGTAAATTATTCAAAAAATAATTTTCAACTGTCACAAATTTTATGTGCGCCAGGGATTGCCTTTTCTATAGTAAATTATTCAAAAAATAATTGTTTACTGTCGCAAATTTTATGTGCGCCAGGGATTGCCTTTTCTATAGTAAATTATTCAAAAAATAATTTTCAACTGTCACAAATTTTAATTGCGCCAGGGATTGCCTTTTCTATAGTAAATTATTCAAAAAATAATTTTATACTGTCACAAATTTTAATTGCGCCAGGGATTGACTTTTCTATAGTAAATTATTCAAAAAATAATTTTCAACTGTCACAAATTTTAATTGCGCCAGGGATTGACTTTTCTATAGTAAATTATTCAAAAAATAATTTTATACTGTCACAAATTTTAATTGCGCCAGGGATTGCCTTTTCTATAGTAAATTTTTCAAAAACTAATTTTATACTGTCGCAAATTTTAAATATCCCAGGGATTGACTTTTCTATAGTAAATTATTCAAAAAATAATTTTCAACTGTCACAAATTTTAATTGCGCCAGGGATTGCCTTTTCTATAGTAAATTATTCAAAAAATATTTTTATACTGTCACAAATTTTAATTGCGCCAGGGATTGACTTTTCTATAGTAAATTATTCAAAAAATAATTTTCAACTGTCACAAATTTTAATTGCGCCAGGGATTGACTTTTCTATAGTAAATTATTCAAAAAATAATTTTCAACTGTCACAAATTTTATGTGCGCCAGGGATTGCCTTTTCTATAGTAAATTATTCAAAAAATAATTTTTTACTGTCGCAAATTTTATGTGCGCCAGGGATTGCCTTTTCTATAGTAAATTATTCAAAAAATAATTTTCAACTGTCACAAATTTTAATTGCGCCAGGGATTGCCTTTTCTATAGTAAATTATTCAAAAAATAATTTTATACTGTCGCAAATTTTAATTACGCCAGGGATTGCCTTTTATATAGTAAATTTTTCAAAAACTAATTTTATACTGTCGCAAATTTTAATTACGCCAGGGATTGCCTTTTATATAGTAAATTATTCAAAAAATAATTTTATACTGTCACAAATTTTAATTGCGCCAGGGATTGCCTTTTCTATAGTAAATTTTTCAAAAACTAATTTTATACTGTCGCAAATTTTAAATATCCCAGGGATTGACTTTTCTATAGTAAATTATTCAAAAAATAATTTTCAACTGTCACAAATTTTAAATATCCCAGGGATTGCCTTTTCTATAGTAAATTTTTCAAAAACTAATTTTATACTGTCGCAAATTTTATGTGCGCCAGGGATTGCCTTTTCTATAGTAAATTTTTCAAAAACTAATTTTATACTGTCGCAAATTTTATGTGCGCCAGGGATTGCCTTTTCTATAGTAAATTTTTCAAAAACTAATTTTCTACTGTCGCAAATTTTAATTGCGCCAGGGATTGACTTTTCTATAGTAAATTATTCAAAAAATAATTTTCAACTGTCACAAATTTTAATTGCGCCAGGGATTGACTTTTCTATAGTAAATTATTCAAAAAATAATTTTCAACTGTCACAAATTTTAATTGCGCCAGGGATTGACTTTTCTATAGTAAATTATTCAAAAAATAATTTTCAACTGTCACAAATTTTAAATATCCCAGGGATTGCCTTTTATATAGTAAATTATTCAAAAAATAATTTTCAACTGTCACAAATTTTAAATATCCCAGGGATTGCCTTTTCTATAGTAAATTTTTCAAAAACTAATTTTATACTGTCGTAAATTTTAATTGCGCCAGGGATTGCCTTTTCTATAGTAAATTATTCAAAAACTAATTTTATACTGTCACAAATTTTAATTGCGCCAGGGATTGCCTTTTCTATAGTAAATTATTCAAAAAATAATTTTATACTGTCGCAAATTTTAATTACGCCAGGGATTGCCTTTTATATAGTAAATTTTTCAAAAACTAATTTTATACTGTCGCAAATTTTAATTACGCCAGGGATTGCCTTTTATATAGTAAATTATTCAAAAAATAATTTTATACTGTCACAAATTTTAATTGCGCCAGGGATTGCCTTTTCTATAGTAAATTTTTCAAAAACTAATTTTATACTGTCGCAAATTTTAAATATCCCAGGGATTGCCTTTTATATAGTAAATTTTTCAAAAACTAATTTTATACTGTCGCAAATTTTAAATATCCCAGGGATTGCCTTTTCTATAGTAAATTATTCAAAAAATAATTTTCAACTGTCACAAATTTTAATTGCGCCAGGGATTGACTTTTCTATAGTAAATTATTCAAAAAATAATTTTCAACTGTCACAAATTTTAATTGCGCCAGGGATTGACTTTTCTATAGTAAATTATTCAAAAAATAATTTTATACTGTCGCAAATTTTATGTGCGCCAGGGATTGCCTTTTCTATAGTAAATTATTCAAAAAATAATTTTTTACTGTCGCAAATTTTATGTGCGCCAGGGATTACCTTTTCTATAGTAAATTATTCAAAAAATAATTTTCAACTGTCACAAATTTTAATTACGCCAGGGATTGCCTTTTCTATAGTAAATTTTTCAAAAACTAATTTTATACTGTCGCAAATTTTATGTGCGCCAGGGATTGCCTTTTCTATAGTAAATTTTTCAAAAACTAATTTTATACTGTCGCAAATTTTAAATATCCCAGGGATTGCCTTTTCTATAGTAAATTATTCAAAAAATAATTTTCAACTGTCGCAAATTTTAATTACGCCAGGGATTGCCTTTTCTATAGTAAATTATTCAAAAAATAATTTTTTACTGTCGCAAATTTTATGTGCGCCAGGGATTGCCTTTTCTATAGTAAATTATTCAAAAAATAATTTTCAACTGTCACAAATTTTAATTGCGCCAGGGATTGCCTTTTCTATAGTAAATTATTCAAAAAATAATTTTCAACTGTCACAAATTTTAATTGCGCCAGGGATTGACTTTTCTATAGTAAATTATTCAAAAACTAATTTTATACTGTCGCAAATTTTAAATATCCCAGGGATTGCCTTTTCTATAGTAAATTATTCAAAAAATAATTTTCTACTGTCGCAAATTTTAATTACGCCAGGGATTGCCTTTTCTATAGTAAATTATTCAAAAACTAATTTTATACTGTCGCAAATTTTAAATATCCCAGGGATTGCCTTTTCTATAGTAAATTATTCAAAAAATAATTTTCAACTGTCACAAATTTTAAATATCCCAGGGATTGCCTTTTCTATAGTAAATTATTCAAAAACTAATTTTATACTGTCGCAAATTTTATGTGCGCCAGGGATTGCCTTTTCTATAGTAAATTTTTCAAAAACTAATTTTATACTGTCGCAAATTTTATGTGCGCCAGGGATTGCCTTTTCTATAGTAAATTATTCAAAAAATAATTTTCAACTGTCACAAATTTTAATTGCGCCAGGGATTGACTTTTCTATAGTAAATTATTCAAAAACTAATTTTATACTGTCGCAAATTTTAATTACGCCAGGGATTGCCTTTTCTATAGTAAATTATTCAAAAAATAATTTTCTACTGTCGCAAATTTTATGTGCGCCAGGGATTGCCTTTTCTATAGTAAATTATTCAAAAAATAATTTTCAACTGTCACAAATTTTAAATATCCCAGGGATTGCCTTTTATATAGTAAATTTTTCAAAAACTAATTTTATACTGTCGCAAATTTTAATTGCGCCAGGGATTCCCTTTTCTATAGTAAATTATTCAAAAACTAATTTTATACTGTCACAAATTTTAATTGCGCCAGGGATTGCCTTTTCTATAGTAAATTTTTCAAAAACTAATTTTATACTGTCGCAAATTTTAAATATCCCAGGGATTGCCTTTTCTATAGTAAATTATTCAAAAAATAATTTTCTACTGTCACAAATTTTAATTACGCCAGGGATTGCCTTTTCTATAGTAAATTATTCAAAAACTAATTTTTTACTGTCGCAAATTTTAAATATCCCAGGGATTGCCTTTTATATAGTAAATTATTCAAAAAATAATTTTATACTGTCGCAAATTTTAATTACGCCAGGGATTGCCTTTTATATAGTAAATTTTTCAAAAACTAATTTTATACTGTCGCAAATTTTAATTGCGCCAGGGATTGCCTTTTCTATAGTAAATTATTCAAAAACTAATTTTATACTGTCACAAATTTTAATTGCGCCAGGGATTGCCTTTTCTATAGTAAATTATTCAAAAAATAATTTTCAACTGTCACAAATTTTATGTGCGCCAGGGATTGACTTTTCTATAGTAAATTATTCAAAAACTAATTTTATACTGTCGCAAATTTTAAATATCCCAGGGATTGCCTTTTCTATAGTAAATTATTCAAAAAATAATTTTATACTGTCGCAAATTTTAAATATCCCAGGGATTGCCTTTTATATAGTAAATTATTCAAAAAATAATTTTCAACTGTCACAAATTTTAATTGCGCCAGGGATTGCCTTTTCTATAGTAAATTTTTCAAAAACTAATTTTATACTGTCGCAAATTTTAATTACGCCAGGGATTGACTTTTCTATAGTAAATTATTCAAAAAATAATTTTCAACTGTCACAAATTTTAAATATCCCAGGGATTGCCTTTTCTATAGTAAATTATTCAAAAACTAATTTTATACTGTCACAAATTTTAATTGCGCCAGGGATTGCCTTTTCTATAGTAAATTTTTCAAAAACTAATTTTATACTGTCGCAAATTTTAAATATCCCAGGGATTGCCTTTTATATAGTAAATTTTTCAAAAAATAATTTTATACTGTCGCAAATTTTAATTACGCCAGGGATTGCCTTTTATATAGTAAATTTTTCAAAAACTAATTTTATACTGTCGCAAATTTTATGTGCGCCAGGGATTGCCTTTTCTATAGTAAATTTTTCAAAAACTAATTTTATACTGTCGCAAATTTTATGTGCGCCAGGGATTGCCTTTTCTATAGTAAATTATTCAAAAAACTAATTTTATACTGTCACAAATTTTAATTGCGCCAGGGATTGACTTTTCTATAGTAAATTATTCAAAAAATAATTTTCAACTGTCACAAATTTTAAATATCCCAGGGATTGCCTTTTATATAGTAAATTTTTCAAAAACTAATTTTATACTGTCGCAAATTTTATGTGCGCCAGGGATTGCCTTTTCTATAGTAAATTATTCAAAAAATAATTTTCAACTGTCACAAATTTTAATTGCGCCAGGGATTGTCTTTTCTATAGTAAATTATTCAAAAACTAATTTTATACTGTCGCAAATTTTAAATATCCCAGGGATTGCCTTTTATATAGTAAATTTTTCAAAAACTAATTTTATACTGTCGCAAATTTTAATTGCGCCAGGGATTGCCTTTTCTATAGTAAATTATTCAAAAACTAATTTTATACTGTCGCAAATTTTAATTGCGCCAGGGATTGCCTTTTCTATAGTAAATTATTCAAAAACTAATTTTATACTGTCACAAATTTTAATTGCGCCAGGGATTGCCTTTTCTATAGTAAATTTTTCAAAAACTAATTTTATACTGTCGCAAATTTTAAATATCCCAGGGATTGCCTTTTCTATAGTAAATTATTCAAAAAATAATTTTCTACTGTCACAAATTTTAATTACGCCAGGGATTGCCTTTTCTATAGTAAATTATTCAAAAACTAATTTTTTACTGTCGCAAATTTTAAATATCCCAGGGATTGCCTTTTATATAGTAAATTATTCAAAAACTAATTTTATACTGTCACAAATTTTAATTGCGCCAGGGATTGCCTTTTCTATAGTAAATTTTTCAAAAACTAATTTTATACTGTCGCAAATTTTAAATATCCCAGGGATTGCCTTTTCTATAGTAAATTATTCAAAAAATAATTTTCTACTGTCACAAATTTTAATTACGCCAGGGATTGCCTTTTCTATAGTAAATTATTCAAAAACTAATTTTTTACTGTCGCAAATTTTAAATATCCCAGGGATTGCCTTTTATATAGTAAATTATTCAAAAAATAATTTTATACTGTCGCAAATTTTAATTACGCCAGGGATTGCCTTTTATATAGTAAATTTTTCAAAAACTAATTTTATACTGTCGCAAATTTTAATTGCGCCAGGGATTGCCTTTTCTATAGTAAATTATTCAAAAACTAATTTTATACTGTCACAAATTTTAATTGCGCCAGGGATTGACTTTTCTATAGTAAATTATTCAAAAAATAATTTTCAACTGTCACAAATTTTAAATATCCCAGGGATTGCCTTTTCTATAGTAAATTATTCAAAAACTAATTTTATACTGTCGCAAATTTTATGTGCGCCAGGGATTGCCTTTTCTATAGTAAATTTTTCAAAAACTAATTTTATACTGTCGCAAATTTTATGTGCGCCAGGGATTGCCTTTTCTATAGTAAATTATTCAAAAAATAATTTTCAACTGTCACAAATTTTAATTGCGCCAGGGATTGACTTTTCTATAGTAAATTATTCAAAAACTAATTTTATACTGTCGCAAATTTTAATTACGCCAGGGATTGCCTTTTCTATAGTAAATTATTCAAAAAATAATTTTCTACTGTCGCAAATTTTATGTGCGCCAGGGATTGCCTTTTTCTATAGTAAATTATTCAAAAAATAATTTTCAACTGTCACAAATTTTAATTGCGCCAGGGATTGACTTTTCTATAGTAAATTATTCAAAAAATAATTTTATACTGTCGCAAATTTTATGTGCGCCAGGGATTGCCTTTTCTATAGTAAATTATTCAAAAACTAATTTTATACTGTCACAAATTTTAATTACGCCAGGGATTGACTTTTCTATAGTAAATTATTCAAAAAATAATTTTCAACTGTCGCAAATTTTAATTACGCCAGGGATTGCCTTTTCTATAGTAAATTATTCAAAAAATAATTTTTTACTGTCGCAAATTTTATGTGCGCCAGGGATTGCCTTTTCTATAGTAAATTATTCAAAAACTAATTTTATACTGTCACAAATTTTAATTGCGCCAGGGATTGCCTTTTCTATAGTAAATTTTTCAAAAACTAATTTTATACTGTCGCAAATTTTAATTACGCCAGGGATTGACTTTTCTATAGTAAATTATTCAAAAAATAATTTTCAACTGTCACAAATTTTAAATTGCGCCAGGGATTGCCTTTTCTATAGTAAATTATTCAAAAAATAATTTTATACTGTCGCAAATTTTATGTGCGCCAGGGATTGCCTTTTCTATAGTAAATTATTCAAAAAAATAATTTTCAACTGTCACAAATTTTAAATATCCCAGGGATTGCCTTTTCTATAGTAAATTATTCAAAAAATAATTTTATACTGTCGCAAATTTTAAATATCCCAGGATTGCCTTTTATATAGTAAATTATTCAAAAAATAATTTTCAACTGTCACAAATTTTAATTGCGCCAGGGATTGCCTTTTCTATAGTAAATTTTTCAAAAACTAATTTTATACTGTCGCAAATTTTAATTACGCCAGGGATTGACTTTTCTATAGTAAATTATTCAAAAAATAATTTTCTACTGTCACAAATTTTAATTACGCCAGGGATTGCCTTTTCTATAGTAAATTATTCAAAAACTAATTTTATACTGTCGCAAATTTTAAATATCCCAGGGATTGCCTTTTATATAGTAAATTATTCAAAAACTAATTTTATACTGTCGCAAATTTTAATTGCGCCAGGGATTGACTTTTCTATAGTAAATTATTCAAAAAATAATTTTCAACTGTCACAAATTTTAAATATCCCAGGGATTGCCTTTTCTATAGTAAATTATTCAAAAACTAATTTTATACTGTCGCAAATTTTATGTGCGCCAGGGATTGCCTTTTCTATAGTAAATTATTCAAAAAATAATTTTCAACTGTCACAAATTTTAATTGCGCCAGGGATTGACTTTTCTATAGTAAATTTTTCAAAAACTAATTTTATACTGTCGCAAATTTTAATTGCGCCAGGGATTGCCTTTTCTATAGTAAATTATTCAAAAACTAATTTTATACTGTCACAAATTTTAATTGCGCCAGGGATTGACTTTTCTATAGTAAATTATTCAAAAAATAATTTTCAACTGTCACAAATTTTAAATATCCCAGGGATTGCCTTTTCTATAGTAAATTTTTCAAAAACTAATTTTATTACTGTCGCAAATTTTATGTGCGCCAGGGATTGCCTTTTCTATAGTAAATTTTTCAAAAACTAATTTTATACTGTCGCAAATTTTATGTGCGCCAGGGATTGCCTTTTCTATAGTAAATTATTCAAAAATAATTTTCAACTGTCACAAATTTTAATTGCGCCAGGGATTGACTTTTCTATAGTAAATTATTCAAAAACTAATTTTATACTGTCGCAAATTTTAATTACGCCAGGGATTGCCTTTTCTATAGTAAATTATTCAAAAACTAATTTCATACTGTCGCAAATTTTATGTGCGCCAGGGATTGCCTTTTCTATAGTAAATTATTCAAAAAATAATTTTTTACTGTCGCAAATTTTATGTGCGCCAGGGATTGCCTTTTCTATAGTAAATTATTCAAAAACTAATTTTCAACTGTCACAAATTTTAATTACGCCAGGGATTGCCTTTTCTATAGTAAATAATTCAAAAAATAATTTTCAACTGTCACAAATTTTATGTGCGCCAGGGATTGCCTTTTCTATAGTAAATTATTCAAAACTAATTTTATACTGTCACAAATTTTAATTACGCCAGGGATTGCCTTTTCTATAGTAAATTATTCAAAAAAATAATTTTCAACTGTCGCAAATTTTAATTGCGCCAGGGATTGACTTTTCTATAGTAAATTATTCAAAAAATAATTTTATACTGTCGCAAATTTTAATTACGCCAGGGATTGCCTTTTCTATAGTAAATTATTCAAAAAATAATTTTATACTGTCGCAAATTTTAATTGCGCCAGGGATTGCCTTTTCTATAGTAAATTATTCAAAAACTAATTTTATACTGTCGCAAATTTTATGTGCGCCAGGGATTGCCTTTTCTATAGTAAATTATTCAAAAAATAATTTTCAACTGTCACAAATTTTAATTGCGCCAGGGATTGCCTTTTCTTTTTGAATAATTTACTATAGAAAAGTCAATCCCTGGCGCAATTAAAATTTGTGACAGTATAAAATTATTTTTTGAATAATTTACTATAGAAAAGGCAATCCCTGGCGTAATTAAAATTGTGACAGTATAAAATTATTTTTTGAATAATTTACTATAGAAAAGGCAATCCCTGGGATATTTAAAATTTGTGACAGTTGAAAATTATTTTTTGAATAATTTACTATAGAAAAGTCAATCCCTGGCGCAATTAAAATTTGTGACAGTTGAAAATTATTTTTTGAATAATTTACTATAGAAAAGTCAATCCCTGGCGTAATTAAAATTTGCGACAGTTGAAAATTAGTTTTTGAATAATTTACTATAGAAAAGGCAATCCCTGGCGCAATTAAAATTTGCGACAGTATAAAATTATTTTTTGAATAATTTACTATAGAAAAGGCAATCCCTGGCGTAATTAAAATTTGTGACAGTTGAAAATTATTTTTTGAATAATTTACTATAGAAAAGGCAATCCCTGGCGCACATAAAATTTGCGACAGTAAAAAATTATTTTTTGAATAATTTACTATAGAAAAGGCAATCCCTGGCGCACATAAAATTTGCGACAGTATAAAATTATTTTTTGAATAATTTACTGTAGAAAAGGCAATCCTGGCGTAATTAAAATTTGCGACAGTATAAAATTATTTTTTGAATAATTTACTATAGAAAAGTCAATCCCTGGCGCAATTAAAATTTGCGACAGTAGAAAATTATTTTTTGAATAATTTACTATAGAAAAGGCAATCCCTGGCGCACATAAAATTTGCGACAGTAAAAAATTATTTTTTGAATAATTTACTATAGAAAAGTCAATCCCTGGCGTAATTAAAATTTGCGACAGTATAAAATTAGTTTTTGAAAAATTTACTATAGAAAAGGCAATCCCTGGCGCACATAAAATTTGCGACAGTATAAAATTAGTTTTTGAAAAATTTACTATATAAAAGGCAATCCCTGGCGTAATTAAAATTTGTGACAGTTGAAAATTATTTTTTGAATAATTTACTATATAAAAGGCAATCCCTGGCGTAATTAAAATTTGCGACAGTATAAAATTATTTTTTGAAAAATTTACTATAGAAAAGGCAATCCCTGGCGCAATTAAAATTTGTGACAGTATAAAATTATTTTTTGAATAATTTACTATAGAAAAGTCAATCCCTGGCGCAATTAAAATTTGCGACAGTAAAAAATTATTTTTTGAATAATTTACTATAGAAAAGTCAATCCCTGGCGTAATTAAAATTTGCGACAGTATAAAATTAGTTTTTGAAAAATTTACTATAGAAAAGGCAATCCCTGGCGCACATAAAATTTGCGACAGTATAAAATTAGTTTTTGAAAAATTTACTATATAAAAGGCAATCCCTGGCGTAATTAAAATTTGTGACAGTTGAAAATTATTTTTTGAATAATTTACTATAGAAAAGTCAATCCCTGGCGCAATTAAAATTTGCGACAGTAGAAAATTATTTTTTGAATAATTTACTGTAGAAAAGGCAATCCCTGGGATATTTAAAATTTGCGACAGTTGAAAATTATTTTTTGAATAATTTACTATAGAAAAGTCAATCCCTGGCGTAATTAAAATTTGCGACAGTAGAAAATTATTTTTTGAATAATTTACTATATAAAAGGCAATCCCTGGCGTAATTAAAATTTGCGACAGTATAAAATTATTTTTTGAATAATTTACTATAGAAAAGGCAATCCCTGGCGCAATTAAAATTTGTGACAGTAGAAAATTAGTTTTTGAATAATTTACTATATAAAAGGCAATCCCTGGCGCAATTAAAATTTGTGACAGTTGAAAATTATTTTTTGAATAATTTACTATAGAAAAGGCAATCCCTGGCGCACATAAAATTTGCGACAGTATAAAATTAGTTTTTGAAAAATTTACTATAGAAAAGGCAATCCCTGGCGCACATAAAATTTGCGACAGTATAAAATTATTTTTTGAATAATTTACTGTAGAAAAGGCAATCCCTGGCGTAATTAAAATTTGCGACAGTAAAAAACTATTTTTTGAATAATTTACTATAGAAAAGTCAATCCCTGGCGCAATTAAAATTTGCGACAGTAGAAAATTATTTTTTGAATAATTTACTATAGAAAAGGCAATCCCTGGCGCACATAAAATTTGCGACAGTAAAAAATTATTTTTTGAATAATTTACTATAGAAAAGTCAATCCCTGGCGTAATTAAAATTTGCGACAGTATAAAATTAGTTTTTGAAAAATTTACTATAGAAAAGGCAATCCCTGGCGCACATAAAATTTGCGACAGTATAAAATTAGTTTTTGAAAAATTTACTATATAAAAGGCAATCCCTGGCGTAATTAAAACTTGTGACAGTATAAAATTATTTTTTGAATAATTTACTATATAAAAGTCAATCCCTGGCGTAATTAAAATTTGCGACAGTATAAAATTAGTTTTTGAAAAATTTACTATAGAAAAGGCAATCCCTGGCGCACATAAAATTTGCGACAGTATAAAATTAGTTTTGAAAAATTTACTATATAAAAGGCAATTCCTGGCGTAATTAAAATTTGTGACAGTTGAAAATTAGTTTTTGAAAAATTTACTATAGAAAAGGCAATCCCTGGCGCAATTAAAATTTGTGACAGTATAAAATTAGTTTTTGAAAAATTTACTATATAAAAGTCAATCCCTGCGCAATTAAAATTTGCGACATTAAAAAATTATTTTTTGAATAATTTACTATAGAAAAGTCAATCCCTGGCGTAATTAAAATTTGCGACAGTATAAAATTAGTTTTTGAAAAATTTACTATAGAAAAGGCAATCCCTGGCGCACATAAAATTTGCGACAGTATAAAATTAGTTTTTGAAAAATTTACTATATAAAAGGCAATCCCTGGCGTAATTAAAATTTGTGACAGTTGAAAATTATTTTTTGAATAATTTACTATAGAAAAGTCAATCCCTGGCGCAATTAAAATTTGCGACAGTAGAAAATTATTTTTTGAATAATTTACTGTAGAAAAGGCAATCCCTGGGATATTTAAAATTTGCGACAGTTGAAAATTATTTTTTGAATAATTTACTATATAAAAGGCAATCCCTGGCCTAATTAAAATTTGCGACAGTATAAAATTATTTTTTGAATAATTTACTATAGAAAAGGCAATCCCTGGCGCAATTAAAATTTGTGACAGTAGAAAATTAGTTTTTGAATAATTTACTATAGAAAAGGCAATCCCTGGCGCACATAAAATTTGCGACAGTAGAAAATTATTTTTTGAATAATTTACTATAGAAAAGGCAATCCCTGGCGCAATTAAAATTTGCAACAGTATAAAATTAGTTTTTGAAAAATTTACTATATAAAAGGCAATCCCTGGCGTAATTAAAATTTGCGACAGTAGAAAATTATTTTTTGAATAATTTACTATAGAAAAGGCAATCCCTGGCGCACATAAAATTTGCGACAGTATAAAATTAGTTTTTGAAAAATTTACTATAGAAAAGGCAATCCCTGGCGCACATAAAATTTGCGACAGTATAAAATTAGTTTTTGAAAAATTTACTATATAAAAGGCAATCCCTGGCGTAATTAAAATTTGCGACAGTATAAAATTATTTTTTGAATAATTTACTATAGAAAAGGCAATCCCTGGCGCAATTAAAATTTGCGACAGTATAAAATTAGTTTTTGAAAAATTTACTATATAAAAGGCAATCCCTGGCGTAATTAAAATTTGCGACAGTAGAAAATTATTTTTTGAATAATTTACTATAGAAAATGCAATCCCTGGCGCACATAAAATTTGCGACAGTATAAAATTAGTTTTTGAAAATTTACTATAGAAAAGGCAATCCCTGGCGCACATAAAATTTGCGACAGTAGAAAATTATTTTTTGAATAATTTACTATAGAAAAGGCAATCCCTGGCGCAATTAAAATTTGCGACAGTATAAAATTAGTTTTTGAAAAATTTACTATATAAAAGGCAATCCCTGGCGTAATTAAAATTTGCGACAGTAGAAAATTATTTTTTGAAAAATTTACTATAGAAAAGGCAATCCCTGGCGCACATAAAATTTGCGACAGTATAAAATTAGTTTTTGAAAATTTACTATATAAAAGGCAATCCCTGGCGTAATTAAAATTTGCGACAGTATAAAATTATTTTTTGAAAAATTTACTATAGAAAAGGCAATCCCTGGCGCAATTAAAATTTGCGACAGTATAAAATTATTTTTTGAAAAATTTACTATAGAAAAGGCAATCCCTGGGATATTTAAAATTTGCGACAGTAGAAAATTATTTTTTGAATAATTTACTATAGAAAAGGCAATCCCTGGCGCAATTAAAATTTGTGACAGTTGAAAATTATTTTTTGAATAATTTACTATAGAAAAGGCAATCCCTGGGATATTTAAAATTTGTGACAGTATAAAATTAGTTTTTGAATAATTTACTATAGAAAAGGCAATCCCTGGCGCAATTAAAATTTGTGACAGTATAAAATTATTTTTTGAATAATTTACTATAGAAAAGGCAATCCCTGGCGCAATTAAATTTGCGACAGTATAAAATTATTTTTTGAATAATTTACTATAGAAAAGGCAATCCCTGGGATATTTAAAATTTGCGACAGTAGAAAATTATTTTTTGAATAATTTACTATAGAAAAGGCAATCCCTGGCGCAATTAAAATTTGTGACAGTTGAAAATTATTTTTTGAATAATTTACTATAGAAAAGGCAATCCCTGGGATATTTAAAATTTGTGACAGTATAAAATTATTTTTTGAATAATTTACTATAGAAAAGGCAATCCCTGGCGTAATTAAAATTTGCGACAGTATAAAATTAGTTTTTGAAAAATTTACTATATAAAAGGCAATCCCTGGCGTAATTAAAATTTGCGACAGTATAAAATTAGTTTTTGAATAATTTACTATAGAAAAGTCAATCCCTGGCGCAATTTAAAATTTGCGACAGTAGAAAATTAGTTTTGAAAAATTTACTATAGAAAAGGCAATCCCTGGCGCAATTAAAATTTGTGACAGTTGAAAATTATTTTTTGAATAATTTACTGTAGAAAAGGCAATCCCTGGCGTAATTAAAATTTGCGACAGTATAAAATTAGTTTTTGAAATATTTACTATATAAAAGGCAATCCCTGGCGCAATTAAAATTTGTGACAGTATAAAATTAGTTTTTGTATAATTTACTATAGAAAAGGCAATCCCTGGCGCAATTAAAATTTGTGACAGTTGAAAATTATTTTTTGAATAATTTACTATAGAAAAGGCAATCCCTGGCGCACATAAAATTTGCGACAGTATAAAATAAGTTTTTGAAAAATTTACTATATAAAAGGCAATCCCTGGCGCACATAAAATTTGCGACAGTATAAAATTAGTTTTTGAAAAATTTACTATATAAAAGGCAATCCCTGGCGTAATTAAAATTTGCGACAGTATAAAATTAGTTTTTGAATAATTTACTATAGAAAAGTCAATCCCTGGCGCAATTAAAATTTGCGACAGTATAAAATTAGTTTTTGAAAAATTTACTATAGAAAAGGCAATTCCTGGCGCACATAAAATTTGCGACAGTATAAAATTAGTTTTTGAAAAATTTACTATATAAAAGGCAATCCCTGGCGTAATTAAAATTTGCGACAGTATAAAATTATTTTTTGAATAATTTACTATAGAAAAGGCAATCCCTGGCGCAATAAAATTTGCGACAGTATAAAATTATTTTTTGAATAATTTACTATAGAAAAGTCAATCCCTGGCGCAATTAAAATTTGCGACAGTAGAAAATTATTTTTTGAAAAATTTACTATAGAAAAGGCAATCCCTGGCGCAATTAAAATTTGTGACAGTATAAAATTATTTTTTGAATAATTTACTATAGAAAAGGCAATCCCTGGCGCAATTAAAATTTGCGACAGTATAAAATTATTTTTTGAATAATTTACTATAGAAAAGTCAATCCCTGGCGCAATTAAAATTTGCGACAGTATAAAATTATTTTTTGAATAATTTACTATAGAAAAGGCAATCCCTGGCGTAATTAAAATTTGCGACAGTAGAAAATTATTTTTGAATAATTTACTGTAGAAAAGGCAATCCCTGGGATATTTAAAATTTGCGACAGTTGAAAATTATTTTTTGAATAATTTACTATAGAAAAGTCAATCCCTGGCGTAATTAAAATTTGCGACAGTAGAAAATTATTTTTTGAATAATTTACTATATAAAAGGCAATCCCTGGCGTAATTAAAATTTGCGACAGTATAAAATTATTTTTTGAATAATTTACTATAGAAAAGGCAATCCCTGGCGCAATTAAAATTTGTGACAGTAGAAAATTAGTTTTTGAATAATTTACTATAGAAAAGGCAATCCCTGGCGCACATAAAATTTGCGACAGTAGAAAATTATTTTTTGAATAATTTACTATAGAAAAGGCAATCCCTGGCGCAATTAAAATTTGCGACAGTATAAAATTAGTTTTTGAAAAATTTACTATATAAAAGGCAATCCCTGGCGTAATTAAAATTTGCGACAGTAGAAAATTATTTTTTGAATAATTTACTATAGAAAAGGCAATCCCTGGCGCACATAAAATTTGCGACAGTATAAAATTAGTTTTTGAAAAATTTACTATAGAAAAGGCAATCCCTGGCGCACATAAAATTTGCGACAGTATAAAATTAGTTTTTGAAAAATTTACTATATAAAAGGCAATCCCTGGCGTAATTAAAATTTGCGACAGTATAAAATTATTTTTTGAATAATTTACTATAGAAAAGGCAATCCCTGGCGCAATTAAAATTTGCGACAGTATAAAATTAGTTTTTGAAAAATTTACTATATAAAAGGCAATCCCTGGCGTAATTAAAATTTGCGACAGTAGAAAATTATTTTTTGAATAATTTACTATAGAAAAGGCAATCCCTGGCGCACATAAAATTTGCGACAGTATAAAATTAGTTTTTGAAAAATTTACTATAGAAAAGGCAATCCCTGGCGCACATAAAATTTGCGACAGTAGAAAATTATTTTTTGAATAATTTACTATAGAAAAGGCAATCCCTGGCGCAATTAAATTTGCGACAGTATAAAATTAGTTTTTGAAAAATTTACTATATAAAAGGCAATCCCTGGCGTAATTAAAATTTGCGACAGTAGAAAATTATTTTTTGAAAAATTTACTATAGAAAAGGCAATCCCTGGCGCACATAAAATTTGCGACAGTATAAAATTAGTTTTTGAAAAATTTACTATATAAAAGGCAATCCCTGGCGTAATTAAAATTTGCGACAGTATAAAATTATTTTTTGAAAAATTTACTATAGAAAAGGCAATCCCTGGCGCAATTAAAATTTGCGACAGTATAAAATTATTTTTTGAAAAATTTACTATAGAAAAGGCAATCCCTGGGATATTTAAAATTTGCGACAGTAGAAAATTATTTTTTGAATAATTTACTATAGAAAAGGCAATCCCTGGCGCAATTAAAATTTGTGACAGTGAAAATTATTTTTTGAATAATTTACTATAGAAAAGGCAATCCCTGGGATATTTAAAATTTGTGACAGTATAAAATTAGTTTTTGAATAATTTACTATAGAAAAGGCAATCCCTGGCGCAATTAAAATTTGTGACAGTATAAAATTATTTTTTGAATAATTTACTATAGAAAAGGCAATCCCTGGCGCAATTAAAATTTGCGACAGTATAAAATTATTTTTGAATAATTTACTATAGAAAAGGCAATCCCTGGGATATTTAAAATTTGCGACAGTAGAAAATTATTTTTGAATAATTTACTATAGAAAAGGCAATCCCTGGCGCAATTAAAATTTGTGACAGTTGAAAATTATTTTTTGAATAATTTACTATAGAAAAGGCAATCCCTGGGATATTTAAAATTTGTGACAGTATAAAATTATTTTTTGAATAATTTACTATAGAAAAGGCAATCCCTGGCGTAATTAAAATTTGCGACAGTATAAAATTAGTTTTGAAAAATTTACTATATAAAAGGCAATCCCTGGCGTAATTAAAATTTGCGACAGTATAAAATTAGTTTTTGAATAATTTACTATAGAAAAGTCAATCCCTGGCGCAATTAAATTTGCGACAGTAGAAAATTAGTTTTTGAAAAATTTACTATAGAAAAGGCAATCCCTGGCGCAATTAAAATTTGTGACAGTTGAAAATTATTTTTTGAATAATTTTACTGTAGAAAAGGCAATCCCTGGCGTAATTAAAATTTGCGACAGTATAAAATTAGTTTTTGAAAAATTTACTATATAAAAGGCAATCCCTGGCGCAATTAAAATTTGTGACAGTATAAAATTAGTTTTTGAATAATTTACTATAGAAAAGGCAATCCCTGGCGCAATTAAAATTTGTGACAGTTGAAAATTATTTTTTGAATAATTTACTATAGAAAAGGCAATCCCTGGCGCACATAAAATTTGCGACAGTATAAAATTAGTTTTTGAAAAATTTACTATATAAAAGGCAATCCCTGGCGCACATAAAATTTGCGACAGTATAAAATTAGTTTTTGAAAAATTTACTATATAAAAGGCAATCCCTGGCGTAATTAAAATTTGCGACAGTATAAAATTAGTTTTTGAATAATTTACTATAGAAAAGTCAATCCCTGGCGCAATTAAAATTTGCGACAGTATAAAATTAGTTTTTGAAAAATTTACTATAGAAAAGGCAATCCCTGGCGCACATAAAATTTGCGACAGTATAAAATTAGTTTTTGAAAAATTTACTATATAAAAGGCAATCCCTGGCGTAATTAAAATTTGCGACAGTATAAAATTATTTTTTGAATAATTTACTATAGAAAAGGCAATCCCTGGCGCAATTAAAATTTGCGACAGTATAAAATTATTTTTTGAATAATTTACTATAGAAAAGTCAATCCCTGGCGCAATTAAAATTTGCGACAGTAGAAAATTATTTTTTGAAAAATTTACTATAGAAAAGGCAATCCCTGGCGCAATTAAAATTTGTGACAGTATAAAATTATTTTTTGAATAATTTACTATAGAAAAGGCAATCCCTGGCGCAATTAAAATTTGCGACAGTATAAAATTATTTTTTGAATAATTTACTATAGAAAAGTCAATCCCTGGCGCAATTAAAATTTGCGACAGTATAAAATTATTTTTTGAATAATTTACTATAGAAAAGGCAATCCCTGGCGCAATTAAAATTTGTGACAGTATAAAATTAGTTTTTGAAAAATTTACTATATAAAAGGCAATCCCTGGCGTAATTAAAATTTGCGACAGTATAAAATTATTTTTTGAAAAATTTACTATAGAAAAGGCAATCCCTGGCGCAATTAAAATTTGCGACAGTATAAAATTATTTTTTGAAAAATTTACTATAGAAAAAGGCAATCCCTGGGATATTTAAAAATTTGCGACAGTAGAAAATTATTTTTTGAATAATTTACTATAGAAAAGGCAATCCCTGGCGCAATTAAAATTTGTGACAGTTGAAAATTATTTTTTGAATAATTTACTATAGAAAAGGCAATCCCTGGGATATTTAAAATTTGTGACAGTATAAAATTATTTTTTGAATAATTTACTATAGAAAAGGCAATCCCTGGCGCACATAAAATTTGCGACAGTATAAAATTATTTTTTGAATAATTTACTATAGAAAAGTCAATCCTGGCGCAATTAAAATTTGCGACAGTATAAAATTATTTTTTGAATAATTTACTATAGAAAAGGCAATCCCTGGGATATTTAAAATTTGTGACAGTATAAAATTAGTTTTTTGAATAATTTACTATAGAAAAGGCAATCCCTGGCGCAATTAAAATTTGTGACAGTATAAAATTAGTTTTTGAATAATTTACTATATAAAAGGCAATCCCTGGCGCACATAAAATTTGCGACAGTATAAAATTAGTTTTTGAAAAATTTTACTATAGAAAAGGCAATCCCTGGCGCACATAAAATTTGCGACAGTATAAAATTAGTTTTTGAAAAAATTACTATATAAAAGGCAATCCCTGGCGCACATAAAATTTGCGACAGTATAAAATTAGTTTTTGAATAATTTACTATAGAAAAGTCAATCCCTGGCGCAATTAAAATTTGCGACAGTAGAAAATTAGTTTTGAAAAATTTACTATAGAAAAGGCAATCCCTGGCGCAATTAAAATTTGTGACAGTTGAAAATTATTTTTTGAATAATTTACTGTAGAAAAGGCAATCCCTGGCGTAATTAAAATTTGCGACAGTATAAAATTAGTTTTTGAAAAATTTACTATATAAAAGGCAATCCCTGGCGCAATTAAAATTTGTGACAGTATAAAATTATTTTTTGAATAATTTACTATAGAAAAGGCAATCCCTGGCGCAATTAAAATTTGCGACAGTATAAAATTATTTTTTGAATAATTTACTATAGAAAAGGCAATCCCTGGGATATTTAAAATTTGCGACAGTAGAAAATTATTTTTTGAATAATTTACTATAGAAAAGGCAATCCCTGGCGCAATTAAAATTTGTGACAGTTGAAAATTATTTTTTGAATAATTTACTATAGAAAAGGCAATCCCTGGGATATTTAAAAATTTGTGACAGTATAAAATTATTTTTGAAAAATTTACTATAGAAAAGGCAATCCCTGGCGCAATTAAAATTTGTGACAGTATAAAATTATTTTTTGAATAATTTACTATAGAAAAGGCAATCCCTGGCGCAATTAAAATTTGCGACAGTATAAAATTATTTTTTGAAAATTTACTATAGAAAAGGCAATCCCTGGGATATTTAAAATTTGCGACAGTAGAAAATTATTTTTTGAATAATTTACTATAGAAAAGGCAATCCCTGGGATATTTAAAATTTGCGACAGTATAAAATTAGTTTTTGAATAATTTACTATAGAAAAGGCAATCCCTGGCGTAATTAAAATTTGCGACAGTAGAAAATTATTTTTGAATAATTTACTATAGAAAAGGCAATCCCTGGGCGCAATTAAAATTTGTGACAGTATAAAATTATTTTTTGAATAATTTACTGTAGAAAAGGCAATCCCTGCGTAATTAAAATTTGCGACAGTATAAAATTATTTTTTGAATAATTTACTATAGAAAGGCAATCCCTGGCGCAATTAAAATTTGCGACAGTAGAAAATTATTTTTTGAATAATTTACTATAGAAAAGGCAATCCCTGGCGCAATTAAAATATGTGACAGTTGAAAATTATTTTTTGAATAAATTTACTATAGAAAAGGCAATCCCTGGGATATATAAAATTTGTGACAGTATAAAATTATTTTTGAAAAATTTACTATAGAAAAGGCAATCCCTGGCGTAATTAAAATTTGCGACAGTATAAAATTAGTTTTTGAATAATTTACTATAGAAAAGTCAATCCTGGCGCAATTAAAATTTGCGACAGTATAAAATTAGTTTTTGAAAAATTTACTATATAAAAGGCAATCCCTGGCGTAATTAAAATTTGCGACAGTATAAAATTATTTTTTGAAAAATTTACTATAGAAAAGGCAATCCCTGACGCAATTAAAATTTGTGACAGTATAAAATTATTTTTGAATAATTTACTATATAAAAGGCAATCCCTGGCGTAATTAAAATTTGCGACAGTATAAAATTAGTTTTTGAAAAATTTACTATATAAAAGGCAATCCCTGGCGTAATTAAAATTTGCGACAGTATAAAATTATTTTTTGAATAATTTACTATAGAAAAGGCAATCCCTGGCGCAATTAAAATTTGTGACAGTATAAAATTAGTTTTTGAATAATTTACTATAGAAAAGGCAATCCCTGGCGTAATTAAAATTTGCGACAGTATAAAATTATTTTTTGAAAAATTTACTATAGAAAAGGCAATCCCTGGCGCAATTAAAATTTGCGACAGTATAAAATTATTTTTTGAAAAATTTACTATAGAAAAGGCAATCCCTGGGATATTTAAAATTTGCGACAGTAGAAAATTATTTTTTGAATAATTTACTATAGAAAAGGCAATCCCTGGGATATTTAAAATTTGCGACAGTATAAAATTAGTTTTTGAATAATTTACTATAGAAAAGGCAATCCCTGGCGTAATTAAAATTTGCGACAGTAGAAAATTATTTTTTGAATAATTTACTATAGAAAAGGCAATCCCTGGGATATTTAAAATTTGCGACAGTAGAAAATTAGTTTTTGAATAATTTACTATAGAAAAGGCAATCCCTGGGATATTTAAAATTGCGACAGTATAAAATTAGTTTTTGAAAAATTTACTATAGAAAAGGCAATCCCTGGGATATTTAAAATTTGATTTTTTGAATAATTTACTATAGAAAAGGCAATCCCTGGCGCAATTAAAATTTGTGACAGTTGAAAATTATTTTTTGAATAATTTACTATAGAAAAGGCAATCCCTGGGATATTTAAAATTTGTGACAGTATAAAAATTATTTTTTGAATAATTTACTATAGAAAAGGCAATCCCTGGCGTAATTAAAATTTGCGACAGTATAAAATTAGTTTTTGAAAAATTTACTATATAAAAGGCAATCCCTGGCGTAATTAAAATTTGCGACAGTATAAAATTAGTTTTTGAATAATTTACTATAGAAAAGTCAATCCCTGGCGCAATTAAAATTTGTGACAGTATAAAATATTTTTCGAATAATTTACTATAGAAAAGGCAATCCCTGGCGCAATTAAATTTGCGACAGTATAAAATTATTTTTTGAATAATTTACTATAGAAAAGTCAATCCCTGGCGCAATTAAAATTTGCGACAGTATAAAATTATTTTTTGAATAATTTACTATAGAAAAGGCAATCCCTGGCGTAATTAAAATTTGCGACAGTATAAAATTAGTTTTTGAAAAATTTACTATATAAAAGGCAATCCCTGGCGTAATTAAAATTTGCGACAGTATAAAATTATTTTTTGAAAAATTTACTATAGAAAAGGCAATCCCTGGCGCAATTAAAATTTGCGACAGTATAAAATTATTTTTGAAAAATTTACTATAGAAAAGGCAATCCCTGGGATATTTAAAATTTGCGACAGTAGAAAATTATTTTTTGAATAATTTACTATAGAAAAGGCAATCCCTGGCGCAATTAAAATTTGTGACAGTTGAAAATTATTTTTGAATAATTTACTATAGAAAAGGCAATCCCTGGATATTTAAAATTTGTGACAGTATAAAATTAGTTTTTGAATAATTTACTATAGAAAAGGCAATCCCTGGCGCAATTAAAATTTGTGACAGTATAAAATTATTTTTTGAATAATTTACTATAGAAAAGGCAATCCCTGGCGCAATTAAAATTTGCGACAGTATAAAATTATTTTTTGAATAATTTACTATAGAAAAGGCAATCCCTGGGATATTTAAAATTTGCGACAGTAGAAAATTATTTTTTGAATAATTTACTATAGAAAAGGCAATCGCTGGCGCAATTAAAATTTGTGATAGTTGAAAATTATTTTTTGAATAATTTACTATAGAAAAGGCAATCCCTGGGATATTTAAAATTTGTGACAGTATAAAATTATTTTTTGAATAATTTACTATAGAAAAAGGCAATCCCTGGCGCACATAAAATTTGCGACAGTATAAAATTATTTTTTGAATAATTTACTATAGAAAAGTCAATCCCTGGCGCAATTAAAATTTGCGACAGTATAAAATTAGTTTTGAAAAATTTACTATATAAAAGGCAATCCCTGGCGTAATTAAAATTTGCGACAGTATAAAATTATTTTTTGAATAATTTACTATAGAAAAGGCAATCCCTGGCGCAATTTAAAATTTGCGACAGTATAAAATTATTTTTTGAATAATTTACTATAGAAAAGTCAATCCCTGGCGGCAATTTAAAATTTGCGAAAGTAGAAAATTATTTTTTGAAAAATTTACTATAGAAAAGGCAATCCCTGGCGCAATTAAAATTTGTGACAGTATAAAATTATTTTTTGAATAATTTTACTATAGAAAAGGCAATCCCTGGCGCAATTAAAATTTGCGACAGTATAAAATTATTTTTTGAATAATTTACTATAGAAAAGTCAATCCCTGGCGCAATTAAAATTTTCGACAGTATAAAATTATTTTTTGAATAATTTACTATAGAAAAGGCAATCCCTGGCGTAATTAAAATTTGCGACAGTATAAAATTAGTTTTTGAAAAATTTACTATATAAAAGGCAATCCCTGGCGTAATTAAAATTTGCGACAGTATAAAATTAGTTTTTGAAAAATTTACTATATAAAAGGCAATCCCTGGCGTAATTAAAATTTGCGACAGTATAAAATTATTTTTTGAATAATTTACTATAGAAAAGTCAATCCCTGGCGCAATTAAAATTTGCGACAGTATAAAATTATTTTTTGAATAATTTACTATAGAAAAGGCAATCCCTGGCGTAATTAAAATTTGCGACAGTATAAAATTAGTTTTTGAAAAATTTACTATATAAAAGGCAATCCCTGGCGTAATTAAAATTTGCGACAGTATAAAATTAGTTTTTGAAAAATTTACTATATAAAAGGCAATCCCTGGCGTAATTAAAATTTGCGACAGTATAAAATTATTTTTTGAATAATTTACTATAGAAAAGTCATCCCTGGCGCAATTAAAATTTGCGACAGTATAAAAATTATTTTTTGAAAAATTTACTATAGAAAAGGCAATCCCTGGCGCAATTAAAATTTGTGACAGTATAAAATTAGTTTTTGAAAAATTTACTATATAAAAGGCAATCCCTGGCGTAATTAAAATTTGCGACAGTATAAAATTATTTTTTGAAAAATTTACTATAGAAAAGGCAATCCCTGGCGCAATTAAAATTTGCGACAGTATAAAATTATTTTTTGAAAAATTTACTATAGAAAAGGCAATCCCTGGGATATTTAAAATTTGCGACAGTATAAAATTATTTTTTGAAAAATTTACTATAGAAAAGGCAAATCCCTGGCGCAATTAAAATTTGTGACAATTGAAAATTATTTTGTTGAATAATTTACTATAGAAAAGGCAATCCCTGGGATATTTAAAATTTGTGACAGTATAAAATTATTTTTTGAAAAATTTACCAAAGGAAAGGCAATCCCTGGCGCAATTAAAATTTGTGACAGTATAAAATTATTTTTTGAATAATTTTACTATAGAAAAGGCAATCCCTGGCGCAATTAAAATTTGCGACAGTATAAAATTATTTTTTGAATAATTTACTATAGAAAAGTCAATCCCTGGCGCAATTAAAATTTGCGACAGTATAAAATTATTTTTTGAATAATTTACTATAGAAAAGGCAATCCCTGGCGAAATTAAAATTTGCGACAGTATAAAATTAGTTTTTGAAAAATTTACTATATAAAAGGCAATCCCTGGGCGTAATTTAAAATTTGCGACAGTATAAAATTATTTTTTGAAAAATTTACTATAGAAAAGGCAATCCCTGGCGCAATTAAAATTTGCGACAGTATAAAATTATTTTTTGAAAAATTTACTATAGAAAAGGCAATCCCTGGGATATTTAAAATTTGCGACAGTAGAAAATTATTTTTTGAATAATTTACTATAGAAAACGGCCAATCCCTGGCGCAATTAAAATTTGTGACAGTTGAAAATTATTTTTTTTGAATAATTTACTATAGAAAAGGCAATCCCTGGCGCAATTAAATTTGCGACAGTATAAAATTATTTTTTGAATAATTTACTATAGAAAAGTCAATCCCTGGCGCAATTAAAATTTGCGACAGTATAAAATTATTTTTTGAATAATTTACTATAGAAAAGTCAATCCCTGGCGCAATTAAAATTTGCGACAGTATAAAATTATTTTTGAATAATTTACTATAGAAAAGGCAACCCTGGCGTAATTAAAAATTTGCGACAGTATAAAATTATTTTTTGAATAATTTACTATAGAAAACTCAATCCCTGGCGTATTTAAAATTTGCGACAGTATAAAATTATTTTTTGAATAATTTACTATAGAAAGTCAATCCCTGGCGCAATTAAAATTTGCGACAGTATAAAATTATTTTTTGAATAATTTACTATAGAAAAGTCAATCCCTGGCGCAATTAAAATTTGTGACAGTATAAAATTATTTTTTGAATAATTTACTATATAAAAGGCAATCCCTGGCGTAATTAAAATTTGCGACAGTATAAAATTAGTTTTTGAATAATTTACTATAGAAAAGTCAATCCCTGGCGCAATTAAAATTTGTGACAGTATAAAATTATTTTTTGAATAATTTTACTATAGAAAAGGCAATCCCTGGCGCAATTAAAATTTGCGACAGTATAAAATTATTTTTTGAATAATTTACTATAGAAAAGTCAATCCCTGGCGCAATTAAAATTTGCGACAGTATAAAATTATTTTTTGAATAATTTACTATAGAAAAGGCAATCCCTGGCGTAATTAAAATTTGCGACAGTATAAAATTATTTTTTGAATAATTTACTATAGAAAAGTCAATCCCTGGCGTATTTAAAATTTGCGACAGTATAAAATTATTTTTTGAATAATTTACTATAGAAAAGTCAATCCCTGGCGCAATTAAAATTTGCGACAGTATAAAATTATTTTTTGAATAATTTACTATAGAAAAGTCAATCCCTGGCGCAATTAAAATTTGTGACAGTATAAAATTATTTTTTGAATAATTTACTATATAAAAGGCAATCCCTGGCGTAATTAAAATTTGCGACAGTATAAAATTAGTTTTTGAATAATTTACTATAGAAAAGTCAATCCCTGGCGCAATTAAAATTTGTGACAGTTGAAAATTATTTTTTGAATAATTTACTATAGAAAAGGCAATCCCTGGCGCAATTAAAATTTGTGACAGTATAAAATTATTTTTTGAATAATTTACTATAGAAAAGGCAATCCCTGGGATATTTAAAATTTGTGACAGTATAAAATTATTTTTTGAATAATTTACTATAGAAAAGGCAATCCCTGGCGTAATTAAAATTTGCGACAGTATAAAATTATTTTTTGAATAATTTACTATAGAAAAGTCAATCCCTGGCGCAATTAAAATTTGCGACAGTAGAAAATTATTTTTTGAATAATTTACTATAGAAAAGGCAATCCCTGGCGCAACTAAAATTTGTGACAGTTGAAAATTATTTTTTGAATAATTTACTATAGAAACGTCAATCCCTGGCGCAATTAAAATTTGTGACAGTTGAAAATTATTTTTTGAATAATTTACTATAGAAAAGGCAATCCCTGGCGCACATAAAATTTGCGACAGTATAAAATTAGTTTTTGAATAATTTACTATAGAAAAGGCAATCCCTGGCGTAATTAAAATTTGTGACAGTTGAAAATTATTTTTTGAATAATTTACTATAGAAAAGGCAATCCCTGGCGCAATTAAATTTGTGACAGTTGAAAATTATTTTTTTGAATAATTTACTATATAAAAGGCAATCCCTGGCCGCAATTAAAATTTGTGACAGTATAAAATTATTTTTTGAATAATTTACTATAGAAAAGGCAATCCCTGGCGCACATAAAATTTGTGACAGTTGAAAATTATTTTTTGAATAATTTACTATAGAAAAGGCAATCCCCTGGCGTAATTAAAATTTGCGACAGTAGAAAATTATTTTTTGAATAATTTACTATAGAAAAGGCAATCCCTGGCGTAATTAAAATTTGCGACAGTATAAAATTATTTTTTGAATAATTTACTATAGAAAAGGCAATCCCTGGCGCAATTAAAATTTGTGACAGTATAAAATTATTTTTTGAATAATTTACTATAGAAAAGGCAATCCCTGGCGCACATAAAATTTGTGACAGTTGAAAATTAGTTTTTGAATAATTTACTATAGAAAAGGCAATCCCTGGCGCAATTAAAATTTGTGACAGTTGAAAATTATTTTTTGAATAATTTACCTATAGAAAAGGCAATCCCTGGCGCACATAAAATTTGCGACAGTAAAAAAATTATTTTTTGAATAATTTACTATAGAAAAGGCAATCCCTGGCGTAATTAAAATTTGCGACAGTTGAAAATTATTTTTTGAATAATTTACTATAGAAAAGGCAATCCCTGGGATATTTAAAATTTGCGACAGTTGAAAATTATTTTTTGAAAAATTTACTATAGAAAAGGCAATCCCTGGCGCAATTAAAATTTGTGACAGTTGAAAATTATTTTTTGAATAATTTACTATAGAAAAGGCAATCCCTGGCGCACATAAAATTTGTGACAGTTTGAAAATTAGTTTTTGAATAATTTACTATAGAAAAGGCAATCCCTGGCGCCAATTAAAATTTGTGACAGTTGAAAATTATTTTTTTGAATAATTTACTATAGAAAAGGCAATCCCTGGCGCACATAAAATTTGCGACAGTAAAAAATTATTTTTTGAATAATTTACTATAGAAAAGGCAATCCCTGGCGTAATTAAAATTTGCGACAGTAGAAAATTATTTTTTGAATAATTTACTATAGAAAAGGCAATCCCTGGCGTAATTAAAATTTTGCGACAGTATAAAATTATTTTTTGAATAATTTACTATAGAAAAGGCAATCCCTGGCGCAATTAAAATTTGTGACAGTATAAAATTATTTTTTGAATAATTTACTATAGAAAAGGCAATCCCTGGCGCAATTAAAATTTGCGACAGTATAAAATTATTTTTTTGAATAATTTACTATAGAAAAGTCAATCCTGGCGCAATTAAAATTTGCGACAGTAGAAAATTATTTTTTGAATAATTTACTATAGAAAAGGCAATCCCTGGCGTAATTAAAATTTGCGACAGTATAAAATTATTTTTTTGAATAATTTACTGTAGAAAAGGCAATCCCTGGCGTAATTAAAATTTGCGACAGTATAAAATTATTTTTTGAATAATTTACTATATAAAAGTCAATCCCTGGCGCAATTAAAATTTGCGACAGTATAAAATTATTTTTTGAATAATTTACTATAGAAAAGGCAATCCCTGGCGCAATTAAAATTTGCGACAGTAGAAAATTATTTTTTGAATAATTTACTGTAGAAAAGGCAAGTCCCTGGGATATTTAAAATTTTGCGACAGTATAAAATTATTTTTTTGAATAATTTACTATAGAAAAGTCAATCCCCTGGCGCAATTAAAATTTGTGACAGTATAAAATTATTTTTTTGAATAATTTACTATAGAAAAGGCAATCCCTGGCGCAATTAAAATTTGTGACAGTTGAAAATTAGTTTTTGAAAAATTTACTATATAAAAGTCAATCCCTGGCGCAATTAAAATTTGCGACAGTATAAAATTATTTTTTGAATAATTTACTATAGAAAAGGCAATCCCTGGCGCAATTAAAATTTGCGACAGTTATAAAATTATTTTTTGAATAATTTACAGTAGAAAAAGGCAATCCCTGGGATATTTAAAATTTGCGACAGTAATAAAATTATTTTTTGAATAATTTACTATAGAAAAGGCAATCCCTGGCGTAATTTAAAATTTGCGACAGTAGAAAATTATTTTTTGAATAATTTACTATAGAAAAGGCAATCCCTGGCGCAATTAAAATTTGTGACAGTTGAAAATTATTTTTTGAATAATTTACTGTAGAAAAGGCAATCCCTGGCGTAATTAAAATTTGCGACAGTAAAAAATTAGTTTTTGAAAAATTTACTATATAAAAGGCAATCCCTGGCGCAATTAAAATTTGTGACAGTATAAAATTAGTTTTTGAATAATTTACTATAGAAAAGGCAATCCCTGGCGCAATTAAAAATTTGTGACAGTATAAAATTAGTTTTTGAATAATTTACTATAGAAAAGGCAATCCCTGGCGCAATTAAAATTTGCGACAGTATAAAATTAGTTTTTGAAAAATTTACTATAGAAAAGGCAATCCCTGGCGTAATTAAAATTTGCGACAGTATAAAATTAGTTTTTGAAAAATTTACTATATAAAAGGCAATCCCTGGGATATTTAAAATTTGCGACAGTAGAAAATTATTTTTTGAATAATTTACTATAGAAAAGGCAATCCCTGGCGCACATAAAATTTGTGACAGTATAAAATTATTTTTTGAATAATTTACTATAGAAAAGGCAATCCCTGGCGCACATAAAATTTGTGACAGTTGAAAATTATTTTTTGAATAATTTACTATAGAAAAAGGCAATCCCCTGGCGTAATTAAAATTTGCGACAGTAGAAAATTATTTTTTTGAATAATTTACTATAGAAAAGGCAATCCCTGGCGTAATTAAAATTTGCGACAGTATAAAATTATTTTTTTGAATAATTTACTATAGAAAAGGCAATCCCTGGCGCAATTAAAATTTGTGACAGTATAAAATTATTTTTTGAATAATTTACTATAGAAAAGGCAATCCCTGGCGCAATTAAAATTTCCGACAGTATAAAATTATTTTTTGAATAATTTACTATAGAAAAGTCAATCCCTGGCGCAATTAAAATTTGCGACAGTAGAAAATTATTTTTTGAATAATTTACTATAGAAAAGGCAAATCCCTGGCGTAATTTAAAATTTGCGACAGTATAAAATTAGTTTTTGAAAAATTTACTATATAAAAGGCAATCCCTGGGATATTTAAAATTTGCGACAGTATAAAATTAGTTTTTGAAAAATTTTACTATAGAAAAGGCAATCCTTGGCGCAATTAAAATTTGTGACAGTATAAAATTAGTTTTTGAAAAATTTACTATATAAAAGGCAATCCCTGGCGTAATTAAAATTTGCGACAGTATAAAATTATTTTTTGAATAATTTACTATAGAAAAGGCAATCCCTGGCGCAATTAAAATTTGCGACAGTATAAAATTATTTTTTGAATAATTTACTGTAGAAAAGGCAATCCCTGGGATATTTAAAATTTGCGACAGTATAAAAATTAGTTTTTTGAAAAATTTACTATAGAAAAGGCTATCCCTGGCGCACCATAAAATTTGCGACAGTATAAAATTATTTTTTGAATAATTTACTATAGAAAAGGCAATCCCTGGCGTAATTAAAATTTGCGACAGTATAAAATTAGTTTTTGAATAATTTACTATAGAAAAGGCAATCCCTGGCGCAATTAAAATTTGCGACAGTATAAAATTAGTTTTTTGAATAATTTACTATAGAAAAGGCAATCCCTGGCGTAATTAAAATTTGCGACAGTATAAAATTAGTTTTTGAAATAATTTTCTATAGAAAAGGCAATCCCTGGCGCAATTAAAATTTTGCGACAGTAGAAAATTATTTTTTGAATAATTTACTGTAGAAAAGGCAATCCCTGGGATATTTAAAATTTGCGACAGTAGAAAATTATTTTTTTGAATAATTTACTATATAAAAGGCAATCCCTGGCGTAATTAAAATTTGCGACAGTAAAAAATTATTTTTTGAATAATTTACTATAGAAAAGGCAATCCCTGGCGCACTTAAAATTTGCGACAGTAAAAAATTATTTTTTGAATAATTTACTATAGAAAAGTCAATCCCTGGCGCAATTAAAATTTGTGACAGTATAAAATTAGTTTTTGAAAAAATTTACTATATAAAAGGCAATCCCTGCGTAATTAAAATTTGCGACAGTATAAAATTATTTTTTGAATAATTTACTATAGAAAAGGCAATTCCCTGGCGCAATTAAAATTTGCGACAGTATAAAATTATTTTTTGAATAATTTACTGTAGAAAAGGCAATCCCTGGGATATTTAAAATTTGCGACAGTATAAAATTAGTTTTTTGAAAAATTTTACTATTAGAAAAGGCAAATCCCTGGCGCACATAAAATTTGCGACAGTATAAAATTATTTTTTTTGAATAATTTACTATAGAAAAGGCAATCCCTGGGATATTTAAAATTTGCGACAGTATAAAATTAGTTTTTGAAAAATTTACTATAGGAAAAGGCAATCCCTGGCGCACATAAAATTTGCGACAGTATAAAATTATTTTTTGAATAATTTACTATAGAAAAGGCAATCCCTGGCGTAATTAAAATTTGCGACAGTATAAAATTAGTTTTTGAAATAATTTACTATAGAAAAGGCAATCCCTGGCGCAATTAAAATTTGCGACAGTAGAAAATTATTTTTTGAATAATTTACTATAGAAAAGGCAATCCCTGGCGCAATTAAAATTTGCGACAGTAGAAAATTATTTTTTTGAATAATTTTACTATAGAAAAGTCAATCCCTGGCGCAATTAAAATTTGCGACAGTAGAAAATTATTTTTTGAATAATTTACTATAGAAAAGGCAATCCCCTGGCGTAATTAAAATTTGCGACAGTATAAAATTAGTTTTTGAAAAATTTACTATATAAAAGGCAATCCATCAGCTGGGCGATATTTAAAATTTGCGACAGTATAAAATTAGTTTTTGAAAAATTTACTATAGAAAAAGGCAATCCCTGGCGCAATTAAAATTTGTGACAGTATAAAATTATTTTTTTGAATAATTTACTATAGAAAAGGCAATCCCTGGCGTAATTAAAATTTGCGACAGTATATAAATTATTTTTTGAATAATTTTACTATAGAAAAGGCAATCCCTGGCGCACATAAAATTTGTGACAGTATAAAATTATTTTTTGAATAATTTACTATAGAAAAGTCAATCCCTGGCGCAATTAAAATTTGTGACAGTTGAAAATTATTTTTTGAATAATTTACTATAGAAAAGGCAATCCCTGGCGCAATTAAAATTTGCGACAGTATAAAATTAGTTTTTGAAAAATTTACTATATAAAAGGCAATCCCTGGCGTAATTAAAATTTGCGACAGTATAAAATTATTTTTTGAATAATTTTACTATAGAAAAGTCAATCCCTGGCGCAATTAAAATTTGTGACAGTTGAAAATTATTTTTGAATAATTTACTATAGAAAAGGCAAATCCCTGGCGCAATTAAAATTTGCGACAGTATAAAATTAGTTTTTGAAAAATTTACTATAGAAAAGGCAATCCCTGGCGTAATTAAAATTTGCGACAGTTGAAAATTAGTTTTTGAATAATTTACTATAGAAAAGGCAATCCCTGGCGCAATTAAAATTTGTGACAGTATAAAATTATTTTTGAATTAATTTACTATAGAAAAGGCAATCCCTGGCGCACATAAAATTTGCGACAGTAAAAAATTATTTTTTGAATAATTTACTATAGAAAAGGCAATCCCTGGCGCACATAAAATTTGTGACAGTTGAAAATTATTTTTGAATAATTTACTATAGAAAAGGCAATCCCTGGCGCAATTAAAATTTGTGACAGTTGAAAATTATTTTTTGAAAAATTTACTATAGAAAAGGCAATCCCTGGCGCACATAAAATTTGCGACAGTATAAAATTAGTTTTTGGAAAAATTTACTATAGAAAAGTCAATCCCTGGCGCAATTAAAATTTGTGACAGTTGAAAATTATTTTTTTGAAAAATTTACTATAGGAAAAGGCAATCCCTGGCGCAATTAAAATTTGTGACAGTTGAAAATTATTTTTTGAATAATTTACTATAGAAAAGTCAATCCCTGGCGCAATTAAAATTTGTGACAGTATAAAATTATTTTTTGAATAATTTACTATAGAAAAGGCAATCCCTGGCGCACATAAAATTTGTGACAGTTGAAAATTAGTTTTTGAAAAATTTACTATAGAAAAGGCAATCCCTGGCGTAATTAAAATTTGCGACAGTATAAAATTATTTTTTGAATAATTTTACTATAGAAAAGGCAATCCCTGGCGCAATTAAAATTTGCGACAGTATAAAATTATTTTTTGAATAATTTACTATAGAAAAGTCAATCCCTGGCGCAATTAAAATTTGCGACAGTAGAAAATTATTTTTTGAATAATTTACTATAGAAAAGGCAATCCCTGGCGCACATAAAATTTGCGACAGTAAAAAATTAGTTTTTGAAAAATTTACTATATAAAAGGCAATCCCTGGCGTAATTAAAATTTGCGACAGTATAAAATTAGTTTTTGAAAAATTTACTATATAAAAGGCAATCCCTGGCGCAATTAAAATTTGCGACAGTATAAAATTAGTTTTTGAAAAATTTACTATAAGAAAAGGCAATCCCTGGCGCACATAAAATTGCGACAGTATAAAATTAGTTTTTGAAAAATTTACTATATAAAAGGCAATCCCTGGGATATTTAAAATTTGCGACAGTATAAAATTATTTTTTGAATAATTTACTATAGAAAAGGTCAATCCTGGCGCAATTAAAATTTGTGACAGTATAAAATTAGTTTTTGATAATTTACTATAGAAAAGTCAATCCCTGGCGCACATAAAATTTGTGACAGTTGAAAATTATTTTTTGAATAATTTACCTATAGAAAAGGCAATCCCTGGCGCACATAAAATTTGCGACAGTAGAAAATTATTTTTTGAATAATTTACTATAGAAAAGGCAATCCCTGGCGTAATTCAAAATTTGCGACAGTATAAAATTATTTTTTGAATAATTTACTATAGAAAAGGCAATCCCTGGCGCAATTAAAATTTGTGACAGTTTGAAAATTATTTTTTGAATAATTTACTATAGAAAAGTCAATCCCTGGCGCAATTAAAATTTGTGACAGTTGAAAATTATTTTTTGAATAATTTACTATAGAAAAGGCAATCCTGGCGCCACATTAAATTTGCGACAGTATAAAATTAGTTTTTGAATAATTTACTATAGAAAAGGCAATCCCTGGGATATTTAAAATTTGTGACAGTTGAAAATTATTTTTTGAATAATTTACTATAGAAAAAGTCAATCCCTGGCGCAATTAAAATTTGTGACAGTTGAAAATTATTTTTTGAATAATTTACTATAGAAAAGGCAATCCCTGGCGTAATTAAAATTTGTGACAGTTGAAAATTATTTTTTTGAATAATTTACTATAGAAAAGTCAATCCCTGGCGCAATTAAAATTTGCGACAGTTGAAAATTATTTTTTGAATAATTTACTATAGAAAAGGCAATCCCTGGCGCACATAAAATTTGCGACAGTATAAAATAATTTTTTGAATAATTTACTATAGAAAAGGCAATCCCTGGCGCAATTAAAATTTTGTGACAGTTGAAAATTATTTTTTGAATAATTTACTATAGAAAAGGCAATCCCTGGCGCACATAAAATTTGCGACAGTAAAAAATTAGTTTTTGAATAATTTACTATAGAAAAGGCAATCCCTGGCGCAATTAAAATTTGTGACAGTTGAAAAATTATTTTTTGAATAATTTACTATAGAAAAGGCAATCCCTGGCGCACATAAAAATTTGCGACAGTATAAAATTATTTTTTGAATAATTTACTATAGAAAAGGGCAATCCCTGGCGTAATTAAAATTTGCGACAGTAAAAAATTATTTTTTTGAATAATTTACTATAGAAAAGTCAATCCCTGGCGCAATTAAAATTTGTGACAGTTGAAAATTATTTTTTGAATAATTTACTATAGAAAAGGGCAATCCCTGGCGCACATAAAATTTGCGACAGTATAAAATAGTTTTTGAATAATTTACTATAGAAAAGGCAATCCCTGGCGCAATTAAAATTTGTGGACAGTTGAAAATTATTTTTTGAATAATTTACTATTAGAAAAGGCAATCCCTGGCGCACATAAATTTGCGACAGTATAAAATTATTTTTTGAATAATTTACTATAGAAAAGGCAATCCCTGGGTGTAATTAAAATTTGCGACAGTAGAAAATTATTTTTTGAATAATTTACTGTAGAAAAGGCAATCCCTGGGATATTTAAAATTTGCGACAGTAGAAAATTATTTTTTGAATAATTTACTATAGAAAAGGCAATCCCTGGCGCAATTAAAATTTGCGACAGTATAAAATTAGTTTTTGAAAAATTTACTATAGAAAAGGCAATCCCTGGCGCACATAAAATTTGCGACAGTATAAAATTAGTTTTTGAAAAATTTACTATATAAAAGGCAAATCCCTGGCGTAATTAAAATTTGCGACAGTATAAATTATTTTTTGAATAATTTACTATAGAAAAGGCAATCCCTGGCGCAATTAAAATTTGCGACAGTATAAAATTATTTTTTGAATAATTTACTATAGAAAAGTCAATCCCTGGCGCAATTAAAATTTGCGACAGTAGAAAATTATTTTTTGAATAATTTACTATAGAAAAGGCAATCCCTGGCGCACAATAAAATTTGCGACAGTAAAAAATTATTTTTTTGAATAATTTACTATAGAAAAGGCAAATCCCTGGCGCACTTAAAATTTGCGACAGTAAAAAATTATTTTTTGAAATAATTTACAATAGAAAAGTCAATCCCTGGCGCATTTAAAATTTGTGACAG